>JAOWBW010000346.1:2108784-2135209 GCA_026119855.1 Campanula takesimana
CTAGTGGGTCAAAGGTTGACCTAGGAGGTCAAGGTTCAGAGGGTTGAGCTAGGCGGTCAAAGGTTGACCTAGGGGGCCAAAAGTTGAGAAGGTTGACCTAGGCGGTCAAAGGTTGACTAGGAGTCAAAGGTTGACCTAAGGGGTCAAAGGCGGCGGATAAGGTTGACTTAGGAGGTCAAAAGTGGTAAGGGTTTGACCTAGGGGGGTCAAAGGTTGAGAAGGTTGACCTAGGCGGTCAAAGGTTGACCTAGGAGGTCAAAGGTTGACCTAAGGGTCAAAGGCGGATAAGGTTGACCTAAGAGGTCAAAAGTTGGTAAGGGTTGACCTAGGGGGTCAAAGGTTAACCTAGGAGGTCAAAGTTCAGAGGGTTGACCTAGGCGGTCAAAGTTTGACCTAGGGGTCAAAGGTTGAGAAGTTTGACTTAGGCGGTGAAAGGTTGACCTAAGGGGGTCAAGAGCGGAGAAAGTTGACCTAGTGGGTCAAAGGTTGACCTAGGAGGTCAAAGGTTCAGAGGGTTGAGCTAGGCGGTCAAAGGTTGAGAAGGTTGACCTAGGCGGTCGAAGGTGAAGGGTAGACCCAAATGGATCGCAATGATGGCCCAACGGATGAGTGATGGACCTTAGAGGTCGCCTAGATGCAATGCACATTTTATTTTGCGAAAAGTTTTGCATTTATTTACATCCTAAATGGGTGGTCCGAGGAGTGTCCTAATCTTTATGTGTGGGTTGACACGGGTTAGGTTAAAGGTTCCCACCGCTCGCGGAACGTACACGGTGAGTGGGAGTAGACGAGTGACTCGAAAAATGTGAGGCAGTAGCGCCACAAATTCCTGCACATCGAATACTCGGGTAGTAGGGTACATGTGCAGTGCTGACACGGACTAGTGGTAGTGTGTGTGGCGAGAAACTAATTCTTTTAAGGAGAAAAGAGAGAAGTTTTGAATGTTTGAATGATGCTATGCAATGCAATGCAGGAGAAGGAAAATAATGTACAAGGGAGCATAGCAGAGTTTTGTTTGACCCTAATACTAAGGCAAAAATAACAAAGGTACAGGATACAAGTACAAGGTACGAGTATTAACATGGCGGAGTGCGCGGGTGTATGTGTAAACATGGCTTAATGTAGGGGCACGTGAAAACATGGCAAGTGTGCATGTGTAAACATGGCAGGTGTGGCATGTGTAAACATGGCAGGTGTGTGCATGTGTAAACATGGCAAGTGTGTGCATGTGTAAACATGGAAGTGTGTGTAGGGTGCATGTGTAAACATGGCAGGTGTGTGCATGTGTAAACATGGCAAAGTGTGTGCATGTGTAAACATGGCAAGTGTGTGTAGGGTGCATGTGTAAACATGGCAGGGTTGTGTAGGGTGCATGTGTATACATGGCAGGTGTGGTAGGGTTGCATGTGTAAACATGGAAAGTGTGTGCATGTGTAAACATGGCAGGTGTGTGTGTAGGGTGCATGTGTAAACATGGCAGGTGTGTGTAGGGTGCATGTGTAAATATGGCAAGCATCATGATGTGACGAAAGTTAGACCCACTAAGTTTGAAAAAGTTTCAAAGCAGTCCCCAGCAGAGTCGCCACTGTGAATACGTGTGTTTGAATTTGGGAATATTCATAGTAACATTAAAATTATGAGAGTCGCCACGCCGTTTTAGTTATAGCCAAAACATTGAAAAAGCATTTTAGTGGGTTCGGGGGTCAAATTACAACAAGAGAAGAATATTGGACGTTATCACTCCTATTGCCCGAATTGATCGGTCTTTCTATCATGATGAATGTGTTAGTAGTGTGTTAGTGATTGAGACCGGATCCGAAAGATTGCCTACGTTCCTCTCAATGTGAGAAGCTCAGGTCAGCGTAGTTCGAGAGAATTTAGAATAGGCAGAAGAATCGGATCATGCGTAATGAGGGGGAATTACCTAAAGATTAGGGTTTAGAAGTAGTTCCTAGATCATCCTCGGGTTGATGAACCCTCGATCATCATCGGCTATGAAATAACATGTAATTATGAAGATCGCCACCCTAAATATGGCATAAATAAGGTTTTAATCTAGAATATGATGAATATGCGAAGAACATATTATGAACATATGAATGTCATGAAGAAAATATGAATAAAGATGTTAGGAACATGAATATTATGAAGAACACATGAATAAACATATTAAGAATATGAATATTAAAGATCTACATTAGAAATAATGCAAGAACATGAAGAAAAGTTAGAAAACTTACCTTTGTTGGCAAGAAATAACCTTGGATCTTCTTGGGATTCTTGAGAGTGTTTTTTGGAGGCTTGAATGACTTGATTTGGGAGCAAATCGTCACTTGTGAGCTCTCAATTCGGATCCCCCTAAACCAATAGCATGAGATTGGTTTATATAGTAAACTGAGGGGAAGATCTGATGGTCCAGATCATCCGGGGCGGATGTGCCGCGTGGCCAATATTGAGGGCGGCGGCGAAAGTGGCCGCGTGGCCATATTGAGGGCGGCGGCGAAAGTGGCCGCGTGGCCATCGTTGCGCGCTGACTTGAAATTCAAGCTAGGGTTTTCCTGTTCATACAAGGCAACCCTAAATGTCCATATTTAATGTTTTCTAGAACATTGAGCTATTTTTGGGAATCCGGGACAAGTCTTTGCAAGGTTTCTAATTCCTATAAAGTCCTTGTATATTTTGGGAAAGCCCTAATAAACTCATTTTCAGATCGGGTACTAACAGCCTCTTCATATTACACCTACTCAAACTTTGGGTTTTTGATGAGCATAGAGAGATTGTCCCTGAAGATATGTCACTGGAGAGAGAGCCTCCTGCCCAGACTGTTGTGGTATGACTTTTGCTTTTCTTGCACATTTCTGATTATGTCCCGCTTTCTGTCCCAGTCTGTTTTATCCCAGCATATTGATGTAGTTTCATGTTTCTGTTGTGACTGGTACCCATAGCTTCTTATAGGTACATAGGCCGCCAGAACAAGGGGATGAGGAGCAGGTTGCGCCGTCTGGAGGAGAGAGTCCTGGAGCTCTGTTGGGACATGGCAAACCTGACCAGGGAGGCGCCGGGGACCGTGTCTGGAGTTGTTAGAGGCATGGCTCGGGGTGCCCGTAGCATGGGGCGAGGATGTGGAGATGCTGCTCTTGATGTGGATGAGGCTGTGCATTCGGCTAGGCAGTCACTGAGTAGGAGCTTGAGCCGTGGGGGTGCCAGTTTGTCGGCAAGGGCGCCAAAGAGAACCCGTCATGAGATCACCGTTGAAGAGTCTGAGGAAGAATCCGATGATGATAAGGAGACCGAGAGCGGTGATAAGGATGAGAAAAGTGCCGCTGGTGACGACTCAGAGTAGGCTGGGGGGGATGAGTGCCTGAACAATTTTTTATTAACATGTAATAACATTTAGCACATACTTACAATCCTAGCTATTTTATCTACATTTTTTATGTTTTATTTTTGACTCGGTCTTAGGTGTCGACTCTTTAAAACAAATGTGTGCCCAAAGTGTTCCACTTGTCGTTGGTGGATGTTGCTTCGTTGCTGTAGATTCTGATCTGACTGCAGGTTGAAGGCGTTGAAATGCCTGGGCAGTTGCTGAACTGACAATGGCTATTCCGTTATGTCGTCAGTCAAAGGCGCGCGCCTTTGGAATTGCACATGGGAGGTGCACGCGTTTCAAGTCTAAAGGAGGAAGCGCCCATGTCTGGGTTGCTGATTTACAGCCCCTTTCTTTTCTGAACTGGATTCTCCAACAGCTATAAATTTGAGCCCATTTCAACCAGTTTGGTCACACAACAACATTCTACAATACTTCTCATCAATTTAAGCCTCCAATTCTAGTCAAGAATGGCCCCCATGACTTTTTCCTTCGAGGTGAAAGTGTCTGTCCCCAAAGGTGAACAAGTGAAGTCCGTTCCCATTGTGAAGGCACACCCGAGTGTCTTTGATCGTTTGGGGAGGCCTAATGATGTTGTTGTTGAACATTTGAGGCCGGCAGTTTGTGTTGAAGCCCCTAGGCCGCGCTATTCTCTGAAGAATAAGAAAGGCAAAGGTAAGGGCAATTCTCCCCATGTGTGGAAGCGTCCATACAAGGCTCCGGTCAAGGCCTCTTTTGACAAAGGCAAAGGAAAGGTTGTCGATGAAGCTCCGTCCCGTCCTAGCATCTTCTCTCATCTTGGTGGTTCTGAGAATGCTCCACCCCCACCTAAGAAGGTCAAAGGCCTAAGCATGAAACAATGGGTTTCCAAACCGAAGAAAAATTAGATTTTCTTTGTACCCCAAGATTGCAATTAATAGACCACTTGTTTAGGATTTAATGTTTTTATGTCTTTTATTGCTCAACACATCCGTTGTAATGATCAATGTTGGGTATGCCCACATATATCTCAGTTTCAATGTAATAGGATTGATTAGATTTGATTGATCCATCACCTAAGTTTTATTTCATGGACTTTAGACCCACATGTAAGAAGTATTTATACTTCATTTTTTTGGTTGTCCATTATAATATAATAGGCTTAGAAATAGGGCAAGAAGATCAAGATTCAAGAAAATCACTGTGTGAATTCAAGTGATGCGCCATGCGCCTTCAAAGCCATGCGCCATACGCCTTCGAGCCATGCGCCATGCGCCTCCAAGCCACGCGCCATGCGCCTCCTTGGTGCACGCGCATGAGTATGCACCTAGCATTAACTCATGCGCCCCATTGGCTTATGCGCCTCTCTAGCTCACGCGCCTCAAACGTAGTATGTTTTAACACTCAGTGATTTAATGAAGATTCAAAGACTTGAAGAGAATTCAAACTACGCCAATGATTCAAACGATGGTTAAATAACACGTGTGCGCCCAAATTGATGACACCTGTCCACAACGGTCACAATTGTGTTATGTGTCTAACGGCTATAAAAGGACACGTGCTCCACTCAATGAGCGACAACACATTTGTCCTTTGCTCAGAATCATCATGAATTTCCATCGGCTAGTTTTTGGGATTTCACTATAAATACCCCATAACTTCAACATTTTGAAGTTGCTGAGTTTTGCTAAGAATTTCAAGAATTTCTCTCTCAAGCATTTGTTGAAGATTTGAAGATTGCCTTTGATATTTCCAGAATTCTCAAGAACACCTTCATACCTTCATCCTTAGCCCAGATCTTCAAGCGATAACACATTAGTTTTCTTGTGCTCTCAATCTCAAAGATCTAAAGAGCCTTGAATCTAAAATCACACACGCACCTCTTTAAGTTTGATCACTTAGATATTTCTTTTAGAGATACACCGGTTATTGTCTAGGATTTGTTCTTTCATAGAATATTAGATCTTGAGTTAGTGTATAAGCTCAAACGATTGTAATTTGTAACACTCTCTCATTATATAAGATCTCCATTAGAAATCCAAGACTAACCATCTTGGTAGAGGACGTAGATCATTTTCCCGATCGAACCTCTCCAAATAGCGCGTACTTACTATCTTTCTATTTCCTTTCAAGTTCATATCATATCTAACTATTTGATTGTTTATTCATTGTAGATTGATTGATTGAACTGTGTTGTGTTTGTTATATCATTTGCCTTAGTTTCTTATTTCACCCACTCTGAGCCAAAATCTTAGGGTGTGTGTGCGCCCCCTTTATCACCTTTGCGCCTATTTACTTAACTTACTTCCGCTGTGCATTTCACTCACTCACTTAGGCGCATATCATAACGCTTATTTGATAAAGTGCGCATTTGCAATTGAGTTTTTCAAGGATACGAAAAGAATTTTAAAACAGCTATTCACCCCCCCCTCTAGCTATTTTTTATACCCTTGTTGCCCTTTGGGACCAACAATCAAAATAATTCAAGAAATGAATAAGAATTGCATTTTGTTATGACATGATTGGGTAAAAATTTATGTTTTAGACCGCACCTGAAGGTTGCCTACGTTCCTCTTGTAGAGTGTTGGGTTTCGTAGTCACATGCGCAGCGGAATTAAGCATTTAAAATTTAATGAAACCCAAAGCCCATAGATCCATTCATATGATTAAGTCAAATACAACATATGAATACTAGAATACTAACCCTTGATGCCTTTGATTTTGCAACCTTGAATTCGATAGAGACTTGAAAACTTGATCACTATCATAGTAATAATCACGAACTTTGAAGATGATAAGTTTCACCCTCTAGCGGTATCCACACCACGAACGAATATCAAGAACACTTGATCTTGGTTGCTAGACCAAATTATGAAACACGTTTTCACAATTAATATGAACTATATGGAATTTTCTTTGTGTATAATTTTGTTCTTCAATCTAGGATTTCTTAGAACAAAATAAAACCCTCTCAAACTCTTTGGAGGCTTGCACAAACATTAGGTCTGAGTTATGGCCGAATTCTGATGTTTATACACAAGTAAGACCTATTCCAAATAGGAAACTTGTGTTAAAACCCGTCCAAAATTCGATTCCGAGTCAAATTAGGAATCTGCCCCCGACAGCACTGTGCGGCCGCCCAAACTGAGGTGTGCGGCCACCCAAGTTATTGTGCCGTCGCCCAGCCCATTTGGGCGGTCGCCCAAAGGCCCAAAAAAATCCAATTTTTCCAAATTTCCAATATAGTCCTTATTTAGGATTCGTTCTATTGTGTGTGACCCTCTAGGATTATACTAAGTTGGCAATGGGTTCAAACATGAAACCATAAGATATGATTAGGTTCTAGCAAACCGTCATACCTACCCAAATAGTATAACTAGATACAAGTTCGCATTCCTTTTAGAACATGTCATTATCCCTTTGTCCACGATGTCATTGAACACAAGTCATGGTCAACAAGTCAACTTGTATTGTTCAATACTTTCTCGATTCCGAATATGTTGATAATCCAAATGACATTGATCCAATCAATCCATTTGAGTTTGGCCAAACATTTCACTAACATCATTCCTTCGAGGGGCCCAAGCTTGACATCTCTCCGAAGAGGGACAAATCCATTTAGCTTATTATTCTTCCTACGTGAATCCAATCATGCCAATCATACCCTTTATAACTACCGTGTTAAGGCAGCGTTTGAATATGTCAAACATAATGTTCATCAAGTGGAAGACTATAATAACTTCATGTCTAAGGACTCAAATGACATAACTAATATGAGATTTATATATGACATCGACCATGACATAAATCTCATACCGCGGGTCATGTCCAGTACCTTGTTCCAAACAAGTACCTATAAATCTAACATGATCATCCCATGATCATTTAGCCTTTATACTAGTGCTTAACAAGCTCTAGGGACGGAGATTATTATAAGCAAACACGAGCCATAATAATAATCTTATTATCTCTTTATCATTATGAATAAAATGATAACTTATACAACGTTTAACAAACGTGCCTAGGGCACCAACACCAACAATCTCCCACTTGCCCTAGGCCCAATTCCCTAGGTATCCAATACCCATGGACCCAACATGACCATCATGTTTAGCTTGTGGAAGTCCCATTGTTTAGCGTGTCCGTAACGTTATCATTACTAGGTACTTTGCATATATGTACGTCTCCCTTATCAACGATTTCTCGAAGGATAAGAGAACGCCTAAGTATGTGTTTGGATTTAGGATGTGCTCTTGGTTCCTTTGCTTGGTCAATAGCACCACTATTATCACTAATATGGTCTATTGAATTAGCAATGCTAGGAACCATCTTAAGTTCACAATGAACTTCTTAATCCAAACCACTTCCTTTGCAGTATCCAATGCGGCAATATACTTAGATTTAGTATGTAGAATTTAGTGACTCTGCTTGGAACCATTCCAACTTACAGCTTCACTATTATTTATAAAACTCAATTGCGATCTTTTATCATCTTTGTCGGTTTGGAAGCATGCATCCACGTACCCATATACGACGAGATCATCTTCCATCCCTTCATAGATCAAAACAATTCTTCAGTCCTTCTAAAGTGCTTTAAGAATTGTTTCACAGCCATCCAGTAACTCTCACCGGTTATCGGATTAATATCTACTCGTCATGCTCCAAGCATTAGATATATCCGCCTTAGTACTTATCATGGCATCATGGATCCAATTGCCGAAGCAAATGGCATCTCATTCATTTTTCTTATGCTCATCTCTTGTCTTTAGGACATTGAGTCTTGCTTAGAGAAACTCCATGTAACACTAACAAATGTCCTCTCTCAGAATTTTCCTTACGGAATCTTCTTATGACTTTGTCAATGTATGTACTTTGGCTTTAAACCAATTTGCTTCCTTGATCTATCTCTGTAGATCTTAATGCCAATGACATATGCAGCTTCATCCATATTTTTCATTGCGAAACACTTTCTTAACCAAATCTTTACAGATTAAAGTGTGGGAATGTCGTTTCCAATGAGCAATATGTCATCCACATATTAGATAATGAATAGCACCATGCTCCCACTAACCTTCTTGTATATACAAGATTCATCTTCGTTCTTGATCGAGCCAAGCTCCATGACTTATCAAAACGGAGATCCCAACTCCAAAAAGCTTGCTTCAATTCATCCAATGAATCTTCGAAACTTTCATACCTTTTTAGAATTTTCTTGACTATCAAAACCTTTAGGTTGTATCCAATACATCCTTAAGTGATTTCCCGTTGAGGAACGCTTGTTTTGACATTATTTTGTCAAATTTCATATTCCAAATATGAACATGTGACTATGAAAATTCTAATAAGTTTCTTGCTACCCATGTAAGTTTTTCTCCAAGAAAAGTCATTCACCTCCTTTGGTTTTTACACCTTAGGTTAGAATGATCAAGTTCCAAACTTGATTATTATACATGAATTGCCTTTTAGATTTTATGACTCCAAGCCATTAATCTAAATATGGAGTTGATATTGCATCTTTGATAGATGGTAAATACTTCATTCTAGATGAACTTTACCTCAATACTTTCTATCTCGAAATATCCAATATTTCTTCTAATAGATTGTATTTTATCATGTGTGCAAGTACTTGTATATCTTGAACGGATTTTCAAAACCCCTTGTGAAGACTTGTTCAACTTCCATCTTAGGGTAAAATATATATTTTCTAGGTCTCGAACCATTCGAGATACATTTTACTCCCACTGATTCTTTTAGAGATAAACCACTTATCTAGAAAAGTATCATCATAATCAACAAACTATTTGTTTCTTATGAGTAAAATTATTATCCTCAAGTTCCCTTAGGATATCCCATGAAAGTATATTTATTAGATTTAAATATGAGTGTGTCCCAGACAACTCCTTTCCAAAAGGTCTCACCATCTTAAATCTTTATGAAAGACAAACCGAGTTTTCTTTCACCATTTAACCTCTTTTGATGGACTCAAATTAGTGTAGTTATAGCGGTTTGTAATACATAACCCCAAAATGAATAATGGAAGATCACTTTGACTTTGTCATCCAACGAACCGTATCCAATAAGGTTCTTATACTTCCACGCAGACATATCATTTAGAATGATATTCTTAGTGAAGTTAATTTGTGAAACCATTTAACAACTTTAATGATGACTGTCAAATTCTTGGTTTAATTATTCATTATCATGATCCAATCATAATTTTTGAATAGTTTTACCAAGTATAACCAAAATTCTCTTTTAGCATTTCTTCTTAATGCACCATACACATCGAAATGTATTAGGTCAATTAAGACATTAGCCTTTTAACCAATCATAGTAAAAGATGTCTTGATCCAAGTAAATAAGATTTGCATAAATCATGTGATTCCAAATCATATGACTTAAAACACCGTCCCATGGAATTTTAGATATGCATCTTTTATTTATTTGATCAAAACAATAATGCATAAAGAATTTTAATCATTTATGTTATAGCCTTTATTACTTTGTTCTTCAAGATTTAGGATATAAGATTTATTTATATGATATCACAATGAAGTAAATCATAATAAATAAATCACTTTTCTTATTCCAAATAAGAAATAAATATCCTTCATTATCTTATAACAAAATAATATTTCCTACTTCATTAGTAAAGCCACTTTACAAGTGTTCTATGAATAATGTTGCAACTCTTGCATCATTACCATTCATAGATCAACCTTTACTATAAGTAGTATTTCAATTTACTAATTATTCTGGTATCCTATACCCAATAATTAAATTTAGAAAGATTAATTTATAACATAAAATTTTCAAGCGGTAGTCCCACTACCATTCCTTTTATTGATTATCCAGAATTTTGACTACAATTCTAAATGGTCAATCCAATTGCCATTTTACCAAATTGCATCAATTAGAGTTATTATTTTAACCATAATTATTTCTTTTAGGTTTGACAACTCTTGTCTTACCTTTGTTTTGGCACTTGGCCTTTTCCTTATGAACCATGAGCTCTGGAGAACCATTCTCCAATATCTTCATCTTCGCAGTTTTTAGCATGTTAATGCAATTCGAAGAAATTCTTATTCATTCTAAACATGTTATAGTCCATCACAAAGTGATTATAACTCTTAGTCAATGAATTAAGAATAAGATCTATGGCTAGCTCCAATCCAATTGGACTCCCATGTTTCTCAAGATGCTCTTTGTAGCCATTATCTTAAGCATGTGAGGTTCCACTTATTACCTTTACTCCTTTTACAAGAAGTGAATGCAATAATGGTTTTATACCTCTCTTGCTTAGATTGCTCTTTGAAACATGTAACTCAACTCCACGCCTATTTAATAGGCTTCCACAAGTTCCAAACTTTGTTGGAGTTTAAGAGCACATAATCGTGAGCATAAGACAACTCACATTCCTAGAATCATACTCATGATCTTGTGATTGTCTATTCCGGCATTAGGTTCTTTAGGAATAGGCCCATCAAGAATGTACAACCCATCTTCTTGCCTTAGAACAATTCTTAGGCTCAGGATCCAATCCATGAAGTTTGTACCATTCTCTATGAAGCTCATCCTTCTAAAGGATTGATCGCAACGAAGTTAGTTGTCATCTACAGCATATGCAAAATTTCCAAAATTTTACAAGTACCAATCTCATTAAAGAAATAAATAATGTATTTTCCAAAAATACTCCCACTAAATTATATAACCTTCTTACACATCCAATGTATAATATAATTTAAATGGGGTAAGATCCAACTTTAATTTAATTTTGAGTCCACGGAGGCGGACCGCTCAAAACTAAATTAATTAGGTAGACAACCCTGTCAATCATATCTCATATGACTCTTAGATCCTTTCATGAGACTCTTTTGATATTGGGCTAAGATCCAACTTTAATTTAAATTTGAGTCCACGGAGGCGGACCGCTCAAAATCAAATTAATTAGGTAGACAATTTCTTGTCAATCATATCTCATATGATTCTTAGGGATCCAATTTCGAAAGCATGTTTAATCTCATCTTTTGCCTAGGCCCAAAATTGTTTTGACGCCTAATTAAGTCCAACCATTTTAAACGCATAGGAAACTCTTATTCACTCATCTTGCTCATACAAAGATAAAATCAATGCACCTCGCTTTGGCGAGCCCACATGAAAATACCCGTGTACTTACAAGTGTTTTAATCATGGCATGGCAAAAAGGACTTAAACATTCTTGAAGGTTCATCACATATAGCATACAACACATTTATGAGCACATAAGATAAACATGTTACGCATCAAGTTTAGCCACAAAATTAATCTCCATTAATTTAAGCACAATATTTATGTGTCATTAGTTTCTCTATAATTATGAGGATGAGACCTTTTCAACTTTGGTCGTTATTTCCAAATCAAGACAACAAGAAGTGCGGTCGAACTAAGCCGTTAGGCAACCACAATCCCACACTAATTCAAGAGACCAAGAAAGTAGTCCATGTGGCCGAAACTAAGCAATAGATGGTCTCGATGAACGTAGGCCAATTGCATTCACAATTCCACATGGATCTCCAAACTTTGAATCAAGAACTTTGTTTCTCAATTTTAGCAATTATGAACTCTTCATAATTCTAACTTCGTTTTATCTTTGAAACTTTGATTGCGATCAATTTTGGGAAACACAATCTCGATGAACGCAGATTAGCCATCCAAAACTTGAACCAATCTAGGAATCACAAGACTAAAACAAATAGGAAAATCAAACCCCAAGATCCACACCCAAACCAACTACCCAAAGCCCATTCCAGATCAGCAAGTCTAGTCTGGTTTTGTTACTGGTTCGGTTGCACCTCTCGAAAATTCCAAATTCCAATTTTAACCAAAATCAAAACAGAATCAGTGAACTGTGCGGCCGCCCAAACTCTCTTGTGCGGTCGCCCAAACATGTGCGGCCGCCCAGGGAGATTTGTGCGGTCGCCCAAACGCATCAGAAGGAATTTTGAAGTTCGAAAATTTGTCTCAAAATTGTCTTTCCCCGATTATTAAAACCATGATCCAATAGGAATTAATAATCAAACAATTCAGAATCCATCATAATATTTATTGCGATTGAATCGTGCGATTAAAGTTGTAAAACAATAAACCACATAAAATCACATAACACATAAACATCATATAATCCAATATTCATATCATGCTTGGCACATAAACAATTTATATACACACAACATGATCTAGTATTGAAATAATCAATATGAACGGGGCTCTGATACCACTGTTGGGTTTCGTAGTCACATGCACAGCGGAATTAAGCATTTAAAATTAATGAAACCCAAAGCCATAGATCCATTCATATGATTAAGTCAAATACAACAATATGAATACTAGAATACTAACCCTTGATGCCTTTGATTTTGCAACCTTGAATTCGATAGAGAATTGAAAACTTGATCACTATCATAGTAATAATCACGAACTTTGAAGATGATAAGTTTCACCCTCTAGCGGTATCCACACCACGAACGAATATCAAGAACACTTGATCGTGGTTGCTAGACCAAATTATGAAACACGTTTTCACAATTAATATGAACTATATGGAATTTTCTTTGTGTATAATTTTGTTCTTCAATCTAGGATTTCTTAGAACAAAATAAAACCCTCTCAAACTCTTTGGAGGCTTGCACAAACATTAGGTATGAGTTATGGCCGAATTCTGATGTTTATACACAAGTAAGACCTATTCCAAATAGGAAACTTGTGTTAAAACCCGTCCAAAATTCGATTCCGAGTCAAATTAGGAATCTGCCCCCGACAGCACTGTGCGGCCGCCCAAACTGAGGTGTGCGGCCGCCCAAGTTATTGTGCGGTCGCCCAGCCCATTTGGGCGGTCGCCCAAAGGCCCAGAAAAATCCAATTTTTCCAAATTTCCAATATAGTCCTTATTTAGGATTCGTTCTATTGTGTGTGACCCTCTAGGATTATACTAAGTTGGCAATGGGTTCAAACATGAAACCATAAGATATGATTAGGTTCTAGCAAACCGTCATACCTACCCAAATAGTATAACTAGAATACCAGATGTTGATCGGCTCGGGGCTTGGCTGGATCTCGCTGATAGTTTCTTTTCTTGTATCGGTGTCATAGATGGAATTTACTTGTCACTCATCCATGATGGCCAATTCTTCGAACATGGAGGCCAAATCCACCAATTCTTCCCCTACGGTAATCTCTGTTTTGGATTCTATAGTCACCTTCTTTCCCCACCATTCTCGGGGTGACATGGGAGTTGGTTCCCCTTCTTATTTTTGGATCTCACAGTCGGCGAATATTTCGAGACCGGGCTTTCTGATGCCTTTGTTGTTAACCCATGGCTCGGGAAAGATTACGTACGGAACCTCTTCCCCTTGACGGACAAAGTAGCCATTCAGTGTCTTGCGGTAAGGCCTCAAATTGGGAATCTCATAATGACGGCCTTCCCTACGAGCTCAGGCCTTTTCATTCCTGACGGCTTGCTCGTGTTTCAAGTCATCTTTGGAAGGTTCGTATCCCAAACCGAATTTTTTCTTGATTAATGGGACCTCCACGGGTTGCATTCTACCCTATTGGTATTTCCCTAGGCCTAAACTGGGGAAGTAGTCCATATTCCTCATCATACGGAGGACCTTGCGATTGCCGAGAGTCCAAGATCTGTTTCCCCCTTCTTTGTCAATGGCGTTGATTGAGACGCCGGAGAGAGTAGAGTCTGCTAAACCATGCTGAATTTGGTGAATAGGTTCCCCCTTTCTGTGGATAGTGACGTTTTCTACCATAACGGTCACTATTTCTTCCCCATTTCTGAACTTCACACACTGATGGAGAGTCGAAGGGACGGCATTAGAACTATGTAAGAGTAAGTTAAATGAAGAAGGCACATCGAGCACTTGAAACGGGACAGACATGACCATGCTCCCAAATTCAATGTCTATTTCCACCATACCCATGACTGTGCGGGCCATGTTGTCGGTAAAGGTGATGACATTGCCATAATGTATGTGGCCTATCATTGCAGTAAGGTCCTCGGGAGTAGTATCAGGAGAGATTGATGTGTTGTCAAGATTACTGATGACAAGATCTCGGTACTTCTTTGAGGATGCAATGAGGTCCCAAATGGAGATGTTAGCTTGAGTTTTCTTGATTTGTACCAATAAAGGGTCTTCGGGAGAGTCGCGACCTTGCGATCTTTGAGAAGAGGAGCTTGGTGCAGAAGTAGTAGGGTTGCTTGCTATGACTCGTTCGGATCGAGTTAGCATGTTGATGTTCCTATCTTACCTCTTTTTCCTATTCTCTAGTACTTCCCTTATCACCTCATCGTAAGTCACAACGTAACAAGAATTGTCCAATTTATTCATCACATTGGAGCCCTCATTCACAATTAGGATTGAATGAGTTGTCTCCTCAAACTCTCCTAGCTCTATTACATTGACATCGTCACCACTAGGCACTATAAACTCTTTCTTCTCTATGAGATCCTGGATGACATTGCGGAGGACAAAGCATTCCTCGGTGATGTGGCCACTATGTTGGTGGTAGCCACAATATTTGTGATGAGCATGATTGGCATTGATCGACTTGGGTTGATACCCTTGTATAGGTGTGACTTGGCCTTTTGCTTTGAGAACTTCGAAGGCCTCGGTTTGAGTCATGCCTTGGAGAGGAGTGTAGACATGGTCATTTTGAGATTTCTTGCTTTGAGGTGGAGGAACCCTTTTGTAATTCCCTTTGTCGGTAGTGACGGCATTGACTGAAGCCTCTTTTGTAGAGTTAGAGGCAGCCTTATAACGGAAGCTAGGATCACTTTTCTTGATCTCCTTGAGCAAGTCATCCATTCGGATCCCCGCCTCATACATTTGAGAGAAATCCGCATAGCAAGCCCCACTTAAGTGGGTGCGGAGATCAGTCTTTAGACACTTAAGGAAGATGTCCATTTGCTCCTTGGTATTTGGCCTCTCGACAATTTCAGCGAGCTTGTCATTCCACCTTCTTGTGAAATCAATAAAAGGCTCATTGTCCCTTTGAGTAGTGTTCTCGAGCCCTTTCTGGGTTGGACGGTGAGTGGTGTTTCCTTGGTACTGAATTTTGAAGGTGAGCATGGCGGCGTCCCAATCAAGATGGACTGTGAGCGGGAGAGTTGCATACCAATCTTTTGCCGCCCCCTCGAGAGTAAGAGGGAAGAATTGTGCCATAACTTTAGGAGAGACCTTCTTTGGAACCATAGCCCATATATAAGTCTCAATGTGGGCCATGGGGCAAGAGTTTCCCTTGAACTTGCTTATGTCGGACAGCTTGAACTTGTCGGGAAGAGAAGCGATCGTGTTTATGAGGATGGATGACTGATAAAGGCTTGTGTCGGAGCCTTTCCCCAAGTTGAGACCATTGAAACGTTGATCTATGTAGACCATAATTGAATCAACCATTTTGTGTTCATTGTTCTCGGTGTTCGGTTCCTCCATTTTCTTGGTACGGGTACTAACATAAGGGCTTTGAAACAGACCCTTAGTATACTCGGACTCTTCATTGTTCTCTTTTTCTTTACCCTTGGCAAGTTTGGTGAGCTTCTCTTTCATTTGCTCCATTTCGGCCTCGTGGGCCTCCCTTTGATTGCCAGCGTGGGATTGCCAAAGATCATCCTTGTTTTGGGCCTCCTTATTAAGAGTGGAGACTTGCTCTTGGATAAGTTGGACCATAGCTGAGAGTTGCTCAAGATACATGGTGTTGTCGGTGTTGGATCCGCCGGCCATTGATGATGTCGAAGCTGTTGGAGTAATCTCTTCACGAACAAACGGATTTGCTGAATTCCGGTAGACACGGTAAGTACCAATTGAACCTATATTGCAGAAGAGGCCCTTTTCAGTCTTGAGTAACACTTTCGGGCCATGAAGAGGATTTAGAACACACATTGGGCACACGACTCAAAACCACATAAGAAAAGACTATTTTTTTTATAAGTCAGAGGGACGGAGTCCCTTTTGAGTTTCTAAGAAAATAATGGAATCGTCACACTAGTATATAGACCTTCTCGCAGTCCCATATACTCATCAGATTCCATCACGCTTGTGAATCCCACACATGTCGGGATTAAACTAAATTAATGTAGTAAAGCATACATGCGGGGACGGATTTTTATTTTCATTCATAATAACCACTTGGGGACGAAGTTTTATTTCGTCCATGATAACCACTTGGCATGTATGTTTTGAAGACACTAGTTTAGGGAAATCTCGGCACATGAAAACCGACTTTAGTCACGGAGTCTTAGACCCTAACTAGAATTGTATTGGCTTGTGCTCGGCTAGTGAGAGGCTTAAGGTCACCCCCGGCATGTAGTCATGAACTACGCCACGGGTTGAGGTTTACCGCTTCGAAAGAGTCAAGGTCGGGTGGAGCTTGAAACTTCCTATCACGGGCCTCGACGGGTTTGGGGTTATAAACTTGTGCGACTCGATAGAACAAAACACAAAAAAAGGTCTAAATTAGGCCTTGATGCAGGCAACTGTGCCCACACCCCAATCACTCTGCTCTATTCTGGAACTGTCCCTATTCTGGAAAACCACCCAGAAGCGCGTGCCTCTGGCCTGTATTGTGGGATGCGCGCGCCTGGCGCAGATTCTTTGAGAGGCGCCCGCTTCTGGGCAAACCTGTAAGATTGTCAGACTTTGGACTCAGGGGATTGCCCTGGTCATGAATATGCATTATAACCCCTGCAGAAATGATTAGTGTAGAAAAAAGAAGAAGAACAGGAAGAACATCAGGAAGCGGGCGACTCTGGTCATTGATGCGGGCCGCGTGCGCCTTAGGCCAAGAAGGCCAGAGGCGCACGCTTCCCCCATCAGGAACCAGAATGTCCAGAAAATGTAGAGTTTTATCAGGGATGCAAGTTTAACCCTCAAACATCCTCAGAGGAGTCGCCACTGTAGGTACCCTGGGAGGGCACGTCTTGGCTAGAGTGCGTGTGTTGTGCCTAGGATGTCTATTCGTGTTTTATTTGTTTAGAGTCGCCACCTATGTTTTAGAGGAACATAAGAAAAACCTAATATTTAGCCTAAATTTGATACGAAAACAAAGATTCTTCGGGGGTTAGGTTTCGAGATGGGAAGTACTTAAACACCCATCTCGCCCGACTAATGTCGGTCATGCTTGATCAAAGTCTACATAAAATAAATGTTCTTCTTGTTCTTGATGATAAAAAGGGGGTTTTAAAAGGTGTTTTGGAATATAGGGAGATGACTCCTTGACTAGCTACAATGAAGTGAAGTAGTTGTTGGTGTCATGTCCCAAAATGATTTGGGTGATTGCACGTTTGATTAAAGTAAAAGAGAGAAGATATGAAGTAGAGAAGAAGGAGGAAGATGAACTTTTACCTATGCTTCAAAGATTTTCAAACACTTCTTGGTGACTTTCTTGAAAAAGCCTTGGAAATGAGTTTGGTATATTTGGTGTAGAGAGAATTCTTTTGTCCAAAAGAGTGCTAAAAAAGGGTTCTTTGAAAGGGTGGAAAATGGATGTTTTTATAGGTGAAAACAAATGTTTTTTGGTGCCAAAACTCAGTCACCAAGAAATCTTTCCCGGGCAAAATCATGTAAAATGAGCAAGGGACGGATTCTTGGACAGAAATCTGTAACTGACGCCCAGCGGTGCGCGCTTCCCACCTTGGGGGTGGAAGGCGCGCGCTTCTGGCTCCTATGATCGGAGGCGCGCGACTCAGATAAGGCATTTTTGACAGAATGGACTAGAAAGTTAGCTCTGTTTTCAGTTTAGTCTCTGGACTTAACAAAGTCAGTCAGGAATTTAATGGAAGTAACATAAACTAACGAGAAACACTTAAAAGAGGGAGAAACACAAGATCAACCGTGCAACCAGGGTGAGCGGTCCAAGGCGGGGTGTTTACAATATGCCATGATAGGTGCTAGGCCGGATGTATCTTATGCTTTGAGCATGACGAGTAGATGTCAATCCGACCCCGGTGAGAGTCATTGGATGGCTGTGATAGCGAATCTTAAGTACTTGAAAAAGGACTAAAGATTCGTTTATGGTCTATGGAGGAATGGAAGATGATCTCATTGTAAGTGATTGCACGGATGCAAGCTTCAAAACCGACAAAGATGATAAAAGATCGCAGTCAAATTTTGTGTTGAATGGTGGAGCTGTAAGTTGGAATAGTTCCAAACAGAATACAGTCACTGATTCTACAACTGAAACAAAGTATATTGCTGCATTGGATGCTGCAAAGGAAGGTGTTTGGATTAAGAAGTTCACGCGTGAACTTGAAGTGGTTCCTAGTATTGCTAATCGAATAAGACTTTTATTGCGATAATATTGGTGATATTACTTAAGCAAAGGAACCAAGGGCACATCCTATATCCAAACACATACTTAGACGTTTTCATATCGTTCGAGAAATCGTTGATAGTTTCTATTACTTTCATTAAGTTCCTGACTAACTTCGTTAAGTCCAGGGACCAAACTGAATAACAGTGCTGACTTTCTAGTCTATTATGTCATTTTTGCCATCTTCAAGGTGTGCGCTTTCACCTTTTAGGGCCAGAGGCACGCGCATCCCGCCACAAAGGCAGGAGGCGCGCGCACCTAGGTGTCAGTTACAAATTTCTGTCCAAGAATCCCTCCCTTGCTCCTTTTAACATGATTTGCCTGGGAAACTGACCTTTGTGACTTGGTTTTGGCACCCAAAACACACCTTCTTTACCTATAAAAACCCCTCTAATTCACTATTGAAGAGGAGGAAGATTTGAATCATTAACAAAAACTATACACAAATACTTACAAGGCATTTTCCTAAGAACCTCTTGAAGGAGTCCTTGAAGCTCTTTGAAGTATAGGTAAAAGACTACTCTTTTCCCTCCTTTTCTACTTCATCTCTTCTCTCTTTCTTTTGGTTTAAATCAAAAGTGCAATCACCCAAACATTTTGGGACATGATATCAAAGACTACATCACTTCATTGAAGCTAGTCACGAAGTTATCTCCCTACATTCGAAACACCCTTTTTTACCCCCCCCCCTTTTTATCATCAAGAATAAGAAGAACATTTCATCATTAATGTAGATTTTGATCAAGCAAGACCAACTTTAGTTGGGCGAGATGGGTGTTTAAGTACTTCCCATCTCGTAACCTAACCCCCGAACCTCATAACAAAGAATCTCTGTTTTCTTAATCAAACTTAGGCTATAAACATTTTGGTTTTTCTTATGTTCCTCTAAAACATAGGTGACGACTCTAAAAACACACATAGACATCCTAGGGTAACTCACGCGCTCTAGCCAAGCCGTGGCCCCCTCGGGTATCTATAGTGGCGACTCTACTGAGGACATTTGAGGGTTAAACTTGCGTTTCTGATAAAAATCTACATCTTTTCTGGGCATTCTGGACATTTAAGGCGCACGCGGCCCACATCAAAGACCAGAGTCGCCCACTTCCTGATGTTCTTCATGTTTTTCTTCTTTTTTCTACACTAATCATTTCTGCAGGGGTTGCAATATATATTCAGGACCAGGGCAATCCCCTGAGTCCAAAGTCTGACAATCTGACAGGTTTTCCCAGAAGCAGGCGCCTCCCATAGACACTGCACCAGGTGCGCGCATCCCAGAACACAGGCCAGAGGCGCGCGCTTCTGGGTGGTTTTCCAGAACAGGGACAGTTTCAGAACAGAGCAGAATGATTGGGGTGTGGGCACAGTTGCCTGCATCATGTACTGATTTGGACCTCTTAACTTTTTCATTTTGTGTTTTGTTTTATCGGTCACACTGGTGATTCGAGAGTTGTAATTATGTGCTTATTTGCTTTTCTTTCAAAAAAAAAAAAGTAAATAAATGTTTTATCACATGTTGGACCTCACACTACGTGCATAATCTCCTATAAATTGTTCACTATCGAGTCGTACAAGTTTATAACCCCAAACCCGTCGAGACCCGTCCTAGAGAGTTTCAAGCTCCACCCGACCTTGACTCTTTCGAAGCGATAAACCTCAACCCGTGACGTATTTCATGGGATGATCATGTTAGATTTAAGGGTACTTGTTTGGAACAAGGTACTGGACATGACCCGCTGTATGAAATTTATGTCATGGTCAATGTCATATATAAATCTTATATTAGTTATGTCATTTGAATCCTTAGACATGAAGTTATTATAGTTTTCCACTTAATAAAATTATGTTTGACATATTCAAATGCTACCTTTAACCAGGAAGTTATAAAGGGTATGATTGGCATAATTGGATTCATATAGGGAAGAATAGTAAGCTAAGTTGGATTTATCCCTCTTCGGAGAGATGTCAAGCTTGGGCCCCTCGTAGAATGATGTTGATGAAATATTTGGCCGAACTCAAGTGAATTGATTGGATCAATGTCATTTGGATTATCAACATATTCGGGATCGAGAAAGTATTGCACAAGTACAAGTTGACTTGTTGACCATGACTTGTGTTCAATGACATGGAGAAAGGGATTGTGACATGTTCTGTAATGGAATGCGAACTTGTATATAGTTACACTATATGGGTAGGTATGACGGTTTGCTAGAACCTAATCATATCTTATGGGTTTATGATTGAATCCATTGCCAACTTAGTGTAATCCTATAGAAATAGAACGAATCTTAAAAGGACTTAAATGGAATATAGGGTCGAAGGACCTTAAAAGGATTTTAGGACTTTAGAGGAGAAACCAAGAAGTATGGACCATTGGATGGACCCGGCCGGACCACTGCACTAACCCGGGCGGACCAAGTTTTTAACCCGGTCGGATCAAGGCTTGATCTGTCCGGACCGGCTTGCATACCCGGGCGGACCTAGCCCTGTTTCAGCTTGGGATTTTCCTATTCCGTTTTCTTGCGGGTTTGGTCGCTTGTTACCTATTTGGAATAGGTGTAAAAACTATAAAAGTCCCCTCTAGTTGCCCTAATCAGCCCTAATGATTGTGATAACATTGTGACTGCCTCAAAGGGTTTGAGAGGATTATTTTCTTGTTCTAAGAGATCACTAGATTGAAGAACAAGAATATCACGCACATAACAAATCCATATAGTTCTTATAATTGTGAAAGCATGTTTGGCAATTTGCTCTAGCAACCAAGATCAAGTGTTCTTGATATTCGTTCGAATGTGTGGATACCGATAAAGGGTTAGTATTATAGTATTCATTATGAATGTATTTGACTTAATCATATGAATGGGTATATGGGCTTTGGGTTTCATGAAATTTTAAATGCTTAATTCCGCTACGCATGTCACTAGGAAACCCAACAGCAAGGGCATCAGAAAACCCGGTCTCGAAGTCTTTGCTGGTTGTGAGATTCAGAACTACGAAAAGGAACCAACTCCAATGTCACCCCGAGAATGGTAGGGGAAGAAAGTGACCATAGAGTCCAAGACAGAGATTACCGTGGGGGAGGAGTTAACTGATCTAGCCTCCATGTTCTATGAACTTGCCATCATGGATGAGTTCCAAGTCAATGCTATCTCCAACGACACCGACATGAGAAGTGAGCCTATCAGCGAGGTCAAGCCGAGCTCCGAGCCAATCAACAACTGGTATTTAACAAAGGGGCCCGTGGTATCTGAGGAATTCTTAATCAAGAAAATGGGTTGCATTCCAAGCAAGGTTACAAAGGAAGACTTATTGACATTCACTTTCGAGTTCGATAGTGTTTCCGATACCCTTACCCAAGAGGATATGGAGGCAATAGCCGAGCGCGTGTTCCCTTTCTTTACTAATGAAAAATTTGATCTTTCTGAGTACCCCGAGATTGCAAACATCATAAATGATGAATTAACTAATAATGAATTTAATGAACTAGTTAATAACTATTGAAACTATGATGAAATAGACCACGAAAATGAAACATACTTAAATGAACTAGCTCAACAGGTCCGTAGTCGTGGTGAAAATGGTCCAGAGGCTGATGAAGAATTGTATGTTATTAATCTGGGTACAGATGAAGATCCAAAGGAAACCAAGATAGGAAGCTTCTTCATGGGGGGAGAGAAAGACAGATTGACTGCACTGCTCAGAGAGTTCGTGGATGTTTTCGCATGGTCATACAAAGACATGCCGGGTCTAGACAGAAAGGTCACCAAGCACAGGATTTTGATCAGAGATGACGCTAAGCCAGTCAAGCAGAAACTCAGAAATATCAAGCCAGAATGGTCTCTACAAGTCAAAGAAGTGATAGAGAAGCTTCTCAGTGTGGGTTTCATCAAAGTCATTGAGTATCCGACTTGGCTAGTAAATGTTGTGATAGTCAGAAAGCATAACGAAAAGGTCTGTGTTTGTGTGGATTTTCAGGATTTGAACAAGGCTTCACCAAAGGATGATTTCCCACTACCCAACATCGACATGCTAGTTGATTCAACTGCCGCATACTAGGTCCGCTCATTTGTGGATGGCTTTGCTGGGTATAATCAGATTCTCATGGCAGAGGAGGATCAACACATGACTGCTTTCACAACACCATGGGGCACCTTTTGTTACACAATCATGCCGTTTGGGTCGAGAAATGCAGGGGCTACTTATCAAAGGGCTGTGACAGACTTGTTTCACGACATGATTCACAAAGAAATTCAGGTCTATGTGGATGACATGATCATCCAATCAAAAGGAACCAACGGTCAACACTTGATCGACCTCTGCAAGTTCTTTGAAAGGCTTCGACAACACAAAATGATGCTCAATCCCATAAAGTGCATTTTTGGATGGTCACCGAGAGAGGAATTGAAGCAGATCCTTCGAAAATTAAGGCAATCATTGACATGCCTCCTCCGAAGACACAAACAGAAATCAAAGGTTTCATGGGCAGACTTCAGTATATCAGTCGGTTCGTGCACCAACTCACTTCCATGTGTGAGCCAATGTTCAAGTTACTCAAGAAGAATGTGGCTCAAGAGTGGACCGACGCTTGCCAAGAAGCCTTCGATCAAGTGAATCATTACTTGACATGTCTTGTCACGACCCAAAAACTAGGCTCTATTTTATTAGTAATAAATAATTATTATTTATTTATTTGCCTTTTATTTATTTAAATTATTATTTATTTAAATATTTATGTGTGCATTTTATGTTTCATAATATTTATGCCTAGCATTTTATTTGGGTCATTTGGGTTAGTGTGGTATTGTTGGGTCTTAATTGTTAGTAGGGAGTGTAGTATTGTGTTGGTAGATGGGGAAGGGGGCCTAAGTGAAAGTTTTCAAATCATTTTAACTACTCCCTCCCTACTCCTCATCTTCTCCCTCACTCTCTCCATTTTCCCAGCACACTTTCTCTCTCTCTCCTCATTTGTGTAGGTAAGCTTCCTCTCCCTTCTCTCTTCATTTTTTCCTCTTCTCTTGTTATTTCTCATTTCTTAAAACATGAATCTTGTTTAGATCGTCGATAGGATAGCGTGTAGAACAAAAATATTTGAAATCCATCATCTTTGGGAAATCCATGTAAGTTGCTTTTTCCCCCATTTTTATGCTAAAATGCTCATAACATGTTTCTACAATGCTTTAATTGTTATATTTGAAGTTGTGTTGATTTTGGAAATGATTGGAATTTATTTGAGTTTTTGGTTAAAATTGGTGAATTGATGAATGTGGGTTTGATTCTTGGTTTTGGTTGACAAATGGTGTTATTGGATTCCCATCCTAGTTATAAGTGGTTTTGGTACATTTTGGAACTTGTTGAAGGAGTTGAGTTTGAGTATTTTGTGTTTTGGTGTATTTTGGGTCGAAATTGAAGAACCCAGCTCTGTTCTTCCCGGCCAAAACCCAGGCCGAGCGCCCGCCTGTCCTTGTCCAGGCGCCGCCTGCACCCCTTCTTCCAGCGGCCAGGACTTCTGGGAAAATGAGCGCCGCCTGCCCCTGCCCGAGCGCCCGCCCGCCGCCTGCTTGGAATTTTGCCCCTTTTTGTTTGTTTAAACTAAATGGCTTACCTAGTTTAGGGTTCCTTCTTCTAATAACTTAAGATAACACCGTGGAACACTTTATTAATTGAATTTGATTCCTTTGTGAATAAAGGTGGTACGAGACTTGATTAAATTATTAATTGAGAATGTGAAGCACTTTGATGATGCGCGTTTGTTTAATTCATCTTCTGGTGACTAATTGGAATGATTCCCTACTTTGGAATCGTAAGATGTTTATTCATGCTAATATATTATTACTTAGCATTTATTTGGAAGCCCAGCTGGCATATTTGTTGCATCGGGCGATGGGAGAGATTATAATGGCAAAGCCAAGTCCATTATAATGTTGACCATTGTTTGCCCTTACTATACCCCTTTTCAAGATTGGCCTTGGAAGAGATAAGTTAGATTCCTTTGTGAATGTATCTAGCTACCGAGCATGACTTTGCGGCATGGCTCTTGTCCTTTGTGACACTGCTTATGGTTATTGTTCCGGTACCGGGGATTTCTCTTCGGCTTTCATGCTATTATGAGATGTGATTGTTGATTATTGAAGCTGCGCAGCGATCCTTTATTGGATGTATCGGTTTGGAAACCTTGGCTAATATCCTTTGTTATGTGTTTATTTCCGCTGCTATTTATTATCTGATAATTGCTATGTTATATGAGATATTGATGTTGTTATTACTTATTGTATCCATAACATGTCATGTAGTTGCATTAGTAACTTATTGAGATTTATCTCACCCCCTTTCTTTTATCTTTGTTTTCCTTAACCCCACCAGGTGCTAAGGATTAGTCTCGCTGATCACGAGAAAGAGGACGTCGAGTGTGGATACATTCTTTTGGGGAAAGTTGTTATAGGTTGTTTACATTATATAAATGTGTAACCTTTTTGGGATAGTTGTACCAAACAATGATGTCATTAAGAATTGTACATTTATATTCTGTTGGGCATAAACTTGTGGAAGTTTATGATAGTTGTATTTGGTTATTATCAAACTTGGATTTGTAAAACTTTGGATTATCACCTTTTGGTATCAAATGGAATTTTTAACATCGGTATTTCACAGTTTTGGTTTTAAGTCGACGTCCAGCTCGCGATCTCGGGCCCGCGGGGTTCGGGGTCGCGACATGTCCTCCAGTCCTTGTTCCACCACACAAAGAGAAGCTTCTCTTGCTCTACCTCACATTGAATGATGAAGCCCTAGGGGCTATGCTAGCACAAGAGCAACGAGACTCCAAAAAGGAAAATACCGTTTACATTGTCAGTTGCCGATTTCAAGGAGGCGAAAAGAACTACTCTACCTTGGAGAAGTCATGTGCAGCATTAGTTAGGGTCACTCAAAAGCTCAAACACTACATGGAAGCCTTTCCAATCAAGCTAGTAGCAAAAGTTGACCTGCTCCGCTATATCTTCTAGAAGCCTTTCATGTCAACAAGGATAGCCAAGTGGTACTTTATGCTCGCTGGCTATGATATCACTTACGTCACACTCAAATCCATCAAGGAAAGTGTTCAGTGATCAACTTGCTGAATTTCTGTGTGACGAAGTGAAGGGGGAAGACTTACAATTTCCCGACGAGGACTTGATTTTCACTACAACCGAGGAAAATAAGTGGCAACTTTTTTCGATGGTGCAGCCAATAATCACGGTTATGGGATAGGAATGTTGCTTGTCGATCTAAAGGACATCTACACACCAATTGTAATTCGTCTTGAATTCGAAGCCACCAACAATATTGCTGAGTATGAACCTCTTATGCTCAAGTGAGACCGAAGCTCAAGAAATATTGCATGAAGTCCACGAAGGCGAGTGTGGACCCCACATGAACGTGATCATGTTAGCCAAGAAGATACTTTGTATTGGCTACTAGTAGACCACCATGGAAAGAAACTGCATCAAGAAAGTCAAGAGGTGCACCAAGCGCCAGTTCCATACTAATCTGCAACATCCTCCACCTTCACAACTGTACAACATGAACACACCGTGGCCATTCTCTTTTTAGGGCATAGATATCATTGCCAAAGTCCACCTACGGGAAGCAATGGACAATCGTTCATTCTAGTGGCTGTGATTATTTCACAAAGTGGGTCGAAGCACAAGCTTACCAAGTTCTCAACGCCAAGAAAGTGGCCGAATTCGTGAACAACATCAT
>JAOWBW010003460.1:0-29570 GCA_026119855.1 Campanula takesimana
TCGATGCTTTTCTAGCTGAGGACAACCAAGAACAAGAACAAGAACTGCTGTGCAGTATATAGAAGAAGACCTGGTAACCAGTGTCATCCACAAGAACAAGATCCACGTGGTGTTCAAGACAGGAGTTAGCATTCACTTAGGTCAGGCTTATTGCTCCACCAAGGAAGCTATGCCCTTACTATGGCCGGTATTAAGGGGTCAGGCGGAAATACATAGGGACCGATTGTCACTTAAGCCCCAGCTCTCGCGACAAGCGTGAACCTATATATTTTCGAACAAGCAAGAGAACCAGCTGGACTCACACAAGAATGCACAAGTAGATGTTTACTTGAACTACGAGAATAGAACTAAGTCCCATATTAGTGGACCAGTCTTTATGCACCATGTAATCATGTATCATGTGCTCACGAGAATATGCACCATGTAGTCATGTATCATGTGCTCACGAGAATATGCACCATGTAGTATGTATCATGTGCTCACGAGAATATAAGTACACGTACGCAATTATTGCGAATACCAATCAAGTTCAACTATGGCACGTAAGTGTCCATGTAACACGATCAATCCAAGTTAGGTCTATTAATAACAGACCTCATCACGTAGTAGGGTATATCACTTAGTCACATGCCAAGTTTGCACGTACATATTCATATCACGTTTAACACCTTAAAGTGTCTATCACGATACACTTACTATCAAATAGAGCTCAATACATTATACTCTAAATATGTAGAATAGGTCACATCATACCTAGTCACAGTCATATCTCACGTATATGTATCGTTAGTAATCGAATACATTTTCCACACATATTGTGTTCTGTAGTTACTCTTATTAACTTAAATCGTAGTATTCACGATTATATGAATGATCTTCATATTACACTAGTCCTTATTTTCTTTAGGAACTCATTTCAAGACAAGATATCTTCTTTATATTTTATATACTTCATTGAGTATATACACGATTAAAAACTAAATCATTTACACTTTAGTGCTTATTTATAGCACTTCCAATATACACGTATCAAGTTCAAGTATGTAGTAGAGTTAATCATTCTCTATCTAGTTCCATAACCCAATTCTTTGGTTATTCATACCCTGTACCAATCAATCAAGAAGCCACATTCTATCAAGTAAATATATGCAAGATTTGCATATACACATCAAGACTCTTTCAAGTTTATTACCATACACCTATATTGGTGTCAAGGCACGTACAAGATTTTATAATCTTATATTCAAGTCTTAATCCAATTATTTGGATGTTCAAGTCATGTACAAGGGTTTATTGTCTATACTTCAAGTTACTGTCTCAACTTAAGACATTCAAGACATTCAGGACATTCAGGACATTCAATACATATACAAGATCTTATCATCTTATATCCAAGTTCTCAATCCATTTCTTTGATGATTAAACAGGTACAAGAGTTAATTATCTTATACTTCAAGTTCAAGCTAGGTAGATGAATTATACATCTTTTACGAATTATTTTCAAATCCTTTTCTTAGGACATTCAAGCTCAAGACATTAGTTGGTGCCCTTAAAGTACACAAACATTGACTTCAAGACACATAAAAGAGTTACTACTCTTATACTCAAGTTATCATTTAATTATGATTCAAGTCCACATTTTATTTGTTCATAAAGGGACTATTTTTCAGTACTAACGTGTTCTACAACACTCATCTAGGCCATCTAGGGTAGTACCCTAAACCTAGACCAAGAATACTTCGAGTTCAAATTAAGTCAATGAGCTATACAACTCATACTTATAAGTTCATAATCCCCTACATAGGGTATTCAATCTCAAGTCATTGTTTTAATGCCCCTAAGGTGCACAAACCTTGATTTCAAGACACAATAAAGAATTCTTATTCTTATACTTAATCAATTCAATGTCTCAAAACACCTATCTAGGTGCCCTAGACAAAAACCCAAAATCTCATTAGGTAATTAGAGTGTGCTTTGAATAGCTCTCTATGTCTATCTTATTCAGCTTCTTTCGGATCTTGATTTCGACTCTCCTATAGAAAGTTATGGAGGAAACAATTCAAGAAGGAAAATCAGAATTTCCACTTGGCACGACCGTGTGTGCAAAAGTGGCACGACCGTGCTATCAAGGTCGAGAGGTTTTCACACAAAACTCATTTTCGGCACGACCGTGCCCATAAAAGGCGCACGACCGTGCTAACACTGTCGAGGAAATTTGCCTAAAGGTGATATTTGGTACGACCGTGCCAAATAAAGGCCCACGACCGTGCGGTACAAATTTTGGCCGTTTTCCCCTGAATTCAAGTTTCATTAATTCTCCGTCCCACACGTAGGAGTAACATTTAACTAACACTCCTAACATTCTCAGGAGCATACTAACAAGTTTAGAACTCCTATTTCAAGCCCAATTCATTTCTTTTACCGTCCCATAAATAATAGAACAATTTCCTTTTATTCCACTTAAATATTTCACCGTCCCAAAAGTATAAGTACAATTTTATATTATACTAATATACCCATTTAGAGATACTTCCATTCATTTCCCCGTACCACAAATAATGGTACGATTTTCTCTAATAATATTAAATCAAGTTACTATTTTACCGTCTCACGAATAGGAGTATAAATTTCAAATATGTTTACAAACCCATCTAATATTGAGTTTCATGTTCTATGCTCTCTGTATTAGGATAGAAATACTCCCTTCGTCCCAATTTAACAAGTATCACAGAAATTGCTCAAAACACAATTTTAACAAGAACAAGTAGCGGGAATAACATATATACATGTTATTACAAGTAAGGGGGAGTCAATAACTTACCTAGTCCGAAATCAAGTTGACCCAAATTAATTTTTGATCGGCCTGGAACGCTCTATTCAACGCCACGAATATTTATCCGGGACCGGAATCACGAACAGAGGGATAATTAATCGCGAGGAGTCGAGAATAGGGTAAAATTGAACTCCTTCTATGGAACAGAGGAAGAGAACGTACGAGAAGAATTGAGAAAATGAAAATCAGAGAAGGCAACCCAGCCTTTATACTTATAACTTTCAAGAAATTGCAATTAGGCCCCTCAAGTTTCTACTTTGACAAAAAGGCCCCTCAAGTCATATTTTCACAAATCACCCAAAAGTCAAAACTAGACATTTAACCACCTTAATATTCTAAAGCAGTTAAGATTTTAATTCAAGTAAAACTAGCACATAATATGCAAGTTCAAGAATTTAAGCAAGCACGTCAAGAATTTAACAAATAAGTCAAATATTTAACGAGATTAAGGATGGGCGTTACATCCTCCCCACCTTAAAGAAAATCCGTCCTCGAATTTTTACTAGATCAAGATTATAACATATATAATCAACAAGTAGAACTCAAGAACATCACGACTATGCACAGATACTCACAAATATTCTATGCAATTTAGATGTATCAATTATAACATCAAAACACATAAAGTCAAACAGACTCGATTAGTCAATCCACTATATCGGTGAAACCTGACATATCCACTAAAAATAATAGAACTGGTCATATCCTCCAGATCACTGTAATACTGGTCAAATCCACTAGGCAATCTCAAATACTGAGTCGTGGTCATCCATCGTTTCAATATTCAAAACTGACTTTACGTATATCAATCCATCAAGACAATCCATCAAAAGATGTAGCTCTCGGTGTCAAATAGTTAACAATGGAGCTGCCTTCGAAATTCATTCATGAATCTCTAACAAGACCAAGAAATCTCAAGAACACACGTACCTTGGTTGTTTCCACTTATAGGTCAACACAGATACTCACTTCAGACATCCACTACAAGGTAGATATATCCTCTATCAAGAAATTCTCAAGTTGAATCTTCAACTCGTTTAACTCAATCGAGGTCAAGAACATTAATCCAGATGTCAGCACTGTATTCGCACTGTAACAACTCAAGATAATCCAAGTTTCTCATCAAGAATGGATACATCCATCTGGTTTGGTGTAGAAACTCCACTGTCAATCACATAGGTTAAATACCCAGTACAATCTCAAGAACCCTTTCTAGACTTTCAATGCAGAACATAAAGGTTATGCATAAATATATCATGCTCACATATATAGTCAAGCATACTAGCATAGAAATAATTACCATCTATTGTGGCAAACAAGATTGGCCTAACACATAGAAAGCCAAGTCATGACACGTAGACAGCCAAGCTATATCACGTATCACATCAATGTCCCATCTAGGTAACATGACCAAGTTAACATAGAACGTATAGGGTGTTATCACCCACACTTCTATCAAGCTCTTATACATAACGATATCAAGCATGTAGTCTCTTACTAGAGAATACACTTCCACGTAATTCACGAGATAAGGACAAGCATGCATATATAGCACGAAACAATGTCCACAAGACAAGATAGATACACCTAAGTCTTTAAAGACTCGCGCTCTCGATTCTCAAACCATCTAATCCAATTGGATCAATCCTATCAACACCAGTCCTATGCCTGGTATAACAACAAGTAACGAAGCACTCGGCGTCGAAAACACACCCAAGACTAACCCAACCTAGGCCATAGACCCTATCCAGGCTTAGAGCTAAACCATAGCTCTGATACCACACTGACACGCCCCAAGTCCCGGGATTCCCTAATAGAACCTCGAACCTGGTGCGCGTAACTAACTAGATACAAGAAACTAATGGGGAAACAGGAACAATACCTGTTAAAAACAAAACTGACATGATATATATACTCAAGAGTAGGGAGCTAAGATATCTCAAACCAGTTCTAGACCAAGAAAATTAAAACCAAAATGGTTACATACAGCGGAAGACATGCCTAGCAAATAAGCTGGCATCAAGGACTGTCTAGGGACAACAAATACTACCCCAATACAAGCCCAAAGTTTATTAACTCATACAAGATCGTCCTTACCAAAGTATAAAAGGACACTAGTCTCAAACAAGAACATCCTGCTGAGTAAGTTCCCAGCTAAGTCGAGCCTCACTGCGTACTATCCCCTGCTTTCCTGGGGGGGAAACAATTAAACAAATAAAGGGTGAGATAAATCTCAGTAAGCTATTAACATGCAACTATATGTCATGTTATCATGCAATACAAGTAGATACTCAACTAAACATATATCAAGTATCATCAAGTAACAAGTATAGGAGAGGCTAATCCAACTCAACAAGTAATCAAGCTCAAGAAAGGTTCAGGTAACAAGTAGTCAAGTAGAGTGAGAGGCTAGACCAACTCACCAAGATGCACATAGGCCTATCACGCATTTGTACCTGAATCCTTCCTTATTCCTCCCAAGAATACCATTTGTTTTCGATGCTTTCTAGCTGAGGACAACCAAGAACAAGAACAAGAACTGCTGTGCAGTATATAAGAAGACCTGGTAACCAGTGTCATCCACAAGAACAAGATCCACGTGGTGTTCAAGACAGGAGTTAGCATTCACTTAGGTCAGGCTTATTGCTCCAACCAAGGAAGCTATGCCCTTACTATGGCCGGTAGTAAGGGGTCAGGCGGAAATACATAGGGACCCGATTGTCACTTAAGCCCCAGCTCTCGCGACAAGCGTGAACCTATATATTTTCGAACAAGCAAGGAGAACCAGCTGGACTCACACAAGAATGCACAAGTAGATGTTTACTTGAACTACGAGAATAGAACTAAGTCCCATATTAGTGGACCAGTCTTTATGCACCATGTAATCATGTATCATGTGCTCACGAGAATATGCACCATGTAGTCATGTATCATGTGCTCACGAGAATATGCACCATGTAGTAATGTATCATGTGCTCACGAGAATATAAGTACACGTACGCAATTATTGCGAATACCAATCAAGTTCAACTATGGCACGTAAGTGTCCATGTAACACGATCAATCCAAGTTAGGGTCTATTAATAACAGACCTCAATCACGTAGTAGGGTATATCACTTAGTCACATGCCAAGTTTGCACGTACATATTCATATCACGTTTAACACCTTAAAGTGTCTATCACGATACCCTTACTATCAAATAGAGCTCAATACATTATACTCTAAATACGTAGAATAGGTCACATCATACCTAGTCACAGTCATATCTCACGTATATGTATCGTTAGTAATCGAATACATTTTCCACACATATTGTGTTCTGTAGTTACTCTTATTAACTTAAATCGTAGTATTCACGATTATATGAATGATCTTCATATTACACTAGTCCTTATTTTCTTTAGGAACTCATTTCAAGACAAGATATCTTCTTTATATTTTATATACTTCATTGAGTATATACACGATTAAAAACTAAATCATTTACACTTTAGTGCTTATTTATAGCACTTCCAATATACACGTATCAAGTTCAAGTATGTAGTAGAGTTAATCATTCTCTATCTAGTTCCATAACCCAATTCTTTGGTTATTCATACCCTGTACCAATCAATCAAGAAGCCACATTCTATCAAGTAAATATATGCAAGATTTGCATATACACATCAAGACTCTTTCAAGTTTATTACCATACACCTATATTGGTGTCAAGGCACGTACAAGATTTTATAATCTTATATTCAAGTCTTAATCCAATTATTTGGATGTTCAAGTCATGTACAAGGTTTTATTGTCTTATACTTCAAGTTACTGTCTCAACTTAAGACATTCAAGACATTCAGGACATTCAGGACATTCAATACATATACAAGATCTTATCATCTTATATCCAAGTTCTCAATCCATTTCTTTGGATGATTAAACAGGTACAAGAGTTAATTATCTTATACTTCAAGTTCAAGCTAGGTAGATGAATTATACATCTTTTACGAATTATTTTCAAATCCTTTTCTTAGGACATTCAAGCTCAAGACATTAGTTGGTGCCCTTAAAGTACACAAACATTGACTTCAAGACACATAAAAGAGTTACTACTCTTATACTCAAGTTATCATTTAATTATGATTCAAGTCCACATTTTATTTGTTCATAAAGGGACTATTTTTCAGTACTAACGTGTTCTACAACACTCATCTAGGCCATCTAGGGTAGTACCCTAAACCTAGACCAAGAATACTTCGAGTTCAAATTAAGTCAATGAGCTATACAACTCATACTTATAAGTTAATAATCCCCTACATAGGGTATTCAATCTCAAGTCATTGTTTTAATGCCCCTAAGGTGCACAAACCTTGATTTCAAGACACAATAAAGAATCTTATTCTTATACTTAATCAATTCAATGTCTCAAAACACCTATCTAGGTGCCCTAGACAAAAACCCAAAATCTCATTAGGTAATTAGAGTGTGCTTTGAATAGCTCTCTATGTCTATCTTATTCAGCTTCTTTCGGATCTTGATTTCGACTCTCCTATAGAAAGTTATGGAGGAAACAATTCAAGAAGGAAAATCAGAATTTCCACTTGGCACGACCGTGTGTGCAAAAGTGGCACGACCGTGCTATCAATGTCGAGAGGTTTCACACAAAACTCATTTTCGGCACGACCGTGCCCATAAAAGGCGCACGACCGTGCTAACACTGTCGAGGAAATTTGCCTAAAGGTGATATTTGGCACGACCGTGCCAAATAAAGGCGCACGACCGTGTGGTACAAATTTTAGCCTTTTCCCCTGAATTCAAGTTTCATTAATTCTCCGTCCCACACGTAGGAGTAACATTTAACTAACACTCCTAACATTCTCAGGAGCATACTAACAAGTTTAGAACTCCTATTTCAAGCCCAATTCATTTCTTTTACCGTCCCATAAATAATAGGACAATTTCCTTTTAGTCCACTTAAATATTTCACCGTCCCAAAAGTATAAGTACAATTTTATATTATACTAATATACCCATTTAGAGATACTTCCATTCATTTCCCCGTACCACAAATAATGGTACGATTTTTCTAATAATATTAAATCAAGTTACTATTTTACCGTCTCACGAATAGGAGTATAAATTTCAAATATGTTTACAAACCCATCTAATATTGAGTTTCATGTTCTATGCTCTCTGTATTAGGATAGAAATACTCCCTTCGTCCCAATTTAACAAGTATCACAGAAATTGCTCAAAACACAATTTTAACAAGAACAAGTAGCGGGAATAACATATATACATGTTATTACAAGTAAGGGGGAGTCAATAACTTACCTAGTCCGAAATCAAGTTGACCCAAATTAATTTTTGATCGGCCTGAAACGCTCTATTCAATGCCACGAATATTTATCCGGGACCGGAATCACGAACAGAGGGATAATTAATCGCGAGGAGTCGAGAATAGGGTAAAATTGAACTCCCTTCTATGGAACAGAGGAAAGAACGTACGAGAAGAATTGAGAAAATGAAAATCAGAGAAGGCAACCCAGCCTTTATACTTATAACTTTCAAGAAATTGCAATTAGGCCCCTCAAGTTTCTACTTTGACAAAAAGGCCCCTCAAGTCATATTTTCACAAATCACCCAAAAGTCAAAACTAGACATTTAACCACCTTAATATTCTAAAGCAGTTAAGATTTTAATTCAAGTAAAACTAGCACATAATATGCAAGTTCAAGAATTTAAGCAAGCACGTCAAGAATTTAACAAATAAGTCAAATATTTAACGAGATTAAGGATGGGCGTTACATCCTCCCCACCTTAAAGAAAATCCGTCCTCGAATTTTTACTAGATCAAGATTATAACATATATAATCAACAAGTAGAACTCAAGAACATCACGACTATGCACAGATACTCACAAATATTCTATGCAATTTAGATGTATCAATTATAACATCAAAACACATAAAGTCAAACAGACTCGATTAGTCAATCCACTATATCGGTGAAACCTGACATATCCACTAAAAATAATAGAACTGGTCATATCCTCCAGATCACTGTAATACTGGTCAAATCCACTAGGCAATCTCAAATACTGAGTCGTGGTCATCCATCGTTTCAATATTCAAAACTGACTTTACGTATATCAATCCATCAAGACAATCCATCAAAAGATGTAGCTCTCGGTGTCAAATAGTTAACAATGGAGCTGCCTTCGAAATTCATTCATGAATCTCTAACAAGACCAAGAAATCTCAAGAACACACGTACCTTGGTTGTTTCCATTTATAGGTCAACACAGATACTCACTTCAGACATCCACTACAAGGTAGATATATCCTCTATCAAGAAATTCTCAAGTTGAATCTTCAACTCGTTTAACTCAATCGAGGTCAAGAACATTAATCCAGATGTCAGCACTGTATTCGCACTGTAACAACTCAAGATAATCCAAGTTTCTCATCAAGAATGGATACATCCATCTGGTTTGGTGTAGAAACTCCACTGTCAATCACATAGGTTAAATACCCAGTACAATCTCAAGAACCCTTTCTAGACTTTCAATGCAGAACATAAAGGTTATGCATAAATATATCATGCTCACATATATAGTCAAGCATACTAGCATAGAAATAATTACCATCTATTGTGGCAAACAAGATTGGCCTAACACATAGAAAGCCAAGTCATGACACGTAGACAGCCAAGCTATATCACGTATCACATCAATGTCCCATCTAGGTAACATGACCAAGTTAACATAGAACGTATAGGGTGTTATCACCCACACTTCTATCAAGCTCTTATACATAACGATATCAAGCATGTAGTCTCTTACTAGAGAATACACTTCCACGTAATTCACGAGATAAGGACAAGCATGCATATATAGCACGAAACAATGTCCACAAGACAAGATAGATACACCTAAGTCTTTAAAGACTCGCGCTCTCGATTCTCAAACCATCTAATCCAATTGGATCAATCCTATCAACACCAGTCCTATGCCTGGTATAACAACAAGTAACGAAGCACTCGGCGTCGAAAACACACCAAGACTAACCCAACCTAGGCCATAGACCCTATCCAGGCTTAGAGCTAAACCATAGCTCTGATACCACACTGACACGCCCCAAGTCCCGGGAATCCCTAATAGAACCTCGAACCTGGTGCGCGTAACTAACTAGATACAAGAAACTAATGGGAAACAGGAACAATACCTGTTAAAAACAAAACTGACATGATATATATACTCAAGAGTAGGGAGCTAAGATAGCTCACACCAGTTCTAGACCAAGAAAATTAAAACCAAAATGGTTACATACAGCGGAAGACATTCCTAGCAAATAAGCTGGCATCAAGGACTGTCTAGGGACAACAAATACTACCCCAATACAAGCCCAAAGTTTATTAACTCATACAAGATCGTCCTTACCAAAGTATAAAAGGACACTAGTCTCAACAAGAACATCCTGCTGAGTAAGTTCCCAGCTAAGTCGAGCCTCACTGCGTACTATCCCCTGCTTTCCTGGGGGGGGGGGCAACAATTAAACAAATAAAGGGTGAGATAAATCTCAGTAAGCTATTAACATGCAACTATATGTCATGTTATCATGCAATACAAGTAGATACTCAACTAAACATATATCAAGTATCATCAAGTAACAAGTATAGGAGAGGCTAATCCAACTCAACAAGTAATCAAGCTCAAGAAAGGTTCAGGTAACAAGTAGTCAAGTAGAGTGAGAGGCTAGACCAACTCACCAAGATGCACATAGGCCTATCACGCATTTGTACCTGAATCCTTCCTTATTCCTCCAAGAATACCATTTGTTTTCGATGCTTTTCTAGCTGAGGACAACCAAGAACAAGAACAAGAACTGCTGTGCAGTATATAAGAAGACCTGGTAACCAGTGTCATCCACAAGAACAAGATCCACGTGGTGTTCAAGACAGGAGTTAGCATTCACTTAGGTCAGGCTTATTGCTCCAACCAAGGAAGCTATGCCCTTACTATGGCCGGTAGTAAGGGGTCAGGCGGAAATACATAGGGACCCGATTGTCACTTAAGCCCCAGCTCTCGCGACAAGCGTGAACCTATATATTTTCGAACAAGCAAGGAGAACCAGCTGGACTCACACAAGAATGCACAAGTAGATGTTTACTTGAACTACGAGAATAGAACTAAGTCCCATATTAGTGGACCAGTCTTTATGCACCATGTAATCATGTATCATGTGCTCACGAGAATATGCACCATGTAGTCATGTATCATGTGCTCACGAGAATATGCACCATGTAGTAATGTATCATGTGCTCACGAGAATATAAGTACACGTACGCAATTATTGCGAATACCAATCAAGTTCAACTATGGCACGTAAGTGTCCATGTAACACGATCAATCCAAGTTAGGGTCTATTAATAACAGACCTCAATCACGTAGTAGGGTATATCACTTAGTCACATGCCAAGTTTGCACGTACATATTCATATCACGTTTAACACCTTAAAGTGTCTATCACGATACCCTTACTATCAAATAGAGCTCAATACATTATACTCTAAATACGTAGAATAGGTCACATCATACCTAGTCACAGTCATATCTCACGTATATGTATCGTTAGTAATCGAATACATTTTCCACACATATTGTGTTCTGTAGTTACTCTTATTAACTTAAATCGTAGTATTCACGATTATATGAATGATCTTCATATTACACTAGTCCTTATTTTCTTTAGGAACTCATTTCAAGACAAGATATCTTCTTTATATTTTATATACTTCATTGAGTATATACACGATTAAAAACTAAATCATTTACACTTTAGTGCTTATTTATAGCACTTCCAATATACACGTATCAAGTTCAAGTATGTAGTAGAGTTAATCATTCTCTATCTAGTTCCATAACCCAATTCTTTGGTTATTCATACCCTGTACCAATCAATCAAGAAGCCACATTCTATCAAGTAAATATATGCAAGATTTGCATATACACATCAAGACTCTTTCAAGTTTATTACCATACACCTATATTGGTGTCAAGGCACGTACAAGATTTTATAATCTTATATTCAAGTCTTAATCCAATTATTTGGATGTTCAAGTCATGTACAAGGTTTTATTGTCTTATACTTCAAGTTACTGTCTCAACTTAAGACATTCAAGACATTCAGGACATTCAGGACATTCAATACATATACAGATCTTATCATCTTATATCCAAGTTCTCAATCCATTTCTTTGGATGATTAAACAGGTACAAGAGTTAATTATCTTATACTTCAAGTTCAAGCTAGGTAGATGAATTATACATCTTTTACGAATTATTTTCAAATCCTTTTCTTAGGACATTCAAGCTCAAGACATTAGTTGGTGCCCTTAAAGTACACAAACATTGACTTCAAGACACATAAAAGAGTTACTACTCTTATACTCAAGTTATCATTTAATTATGATTCAAGTCCACATTTTATTTGTTCATAAAGGGACTATTTTTCAGTACTAACGTGTTCTACAACACTCATCTAGGCCATCTAGGGTAGTACCCTAAACCTAGACCAAGAATACTTCGAGTTCAAATTAAGTCAATGAGCTATACAACTCATACTTATAAGTTCATAATCCCCTACATAGGGTATTCAATCTCAAGTCATTGTTTTAATGCCCCTAAGGTGCACAAACCTTGATTTCAAGACACAATAAAGAATTCTTATTCTTATACTTAATCAATTCAATGTCTCAAAACACCTATCTAGGTGCCCTAGACAAAAACCCAAAATCTCATTAGGTAATTAGAGTGTGCTTTGAATAGCTCTCTATGTCTATCTTATTCAGCTTCTTTCGGATCTTGATTTCGACTCTCCTATAGAAAGTTATGGAGGAAACAATTCAAGAAGGAAAATCAGAATTTCCACTTGGCACGACCGTGTGTGCAAAAGTGGCACGACCGTGCTATCAAGGTCGAGAGGTTTTCACACAAAACTCATTTTCGGCACGACCGTGCCCATAAAAGGCGCACGACCGTGCTAACACTGTCGAGGAAATTTGCCTAAAGGTGATATTGGTACGACCGTGCCAAATAAAGGCCCACGACCGTGCGGTACAAATTTTGGCCGTTTTCCCCTGAATTCAAGTTTCATTAATTCTCCGTCCCACACGTAGGAGTAACATTTAACTAACACTCCTAACATTCTCAGGAGCATACTAACAAGTTTAGAACTCCTATTTCAAGCCCAATTCATTTCTTTTACCGTCCCATAAATAATAGAACAATTTCCTTTTATTCCACTTAAATATTTCACCGTCCCAAAAGTATAAGTACAATTTTATATTATACTAATATACCCATTTAGAGATACTTCCATTCATTTCCCCGTACCACAAATAATGGTACGATTTTTCTAATAATATTAAATCAAGTTACTATTTTACCGTCTCACGTATAGGAGTATAAATTTCAAATATGTTTACAAACCCATCTAATATTGAGTTTCATGTTCTATGCTCTCTGTATTAGGATAGAAATACTCCCTTCGTCCCAATTTAACAAGTATCACAGAAATTGCTCAAAACACAATTTTAACAAGAACAAGTAGCGGGAATAACATATATACATGTTATTACAAGTAAGGGGGAGTCAATAACTTACCTAGTCCGAAATCAAGTTGACCCAAATTAATTTTTGATCGGCCTGGAACGCTCTATTCAACGCCACGAATATTTATCCGGGACCGGAATCACGAACAGAGGGATAATTAATCGCGAGGAGTCGAGAATAGGGTAAAATTGAACTCCCTTCTATGGAACAGAGGAAAGAACGTACGAGAAGAATTGAGAAAATGAAAATCAGAGAAGGCAACCCAGCCTTTATACTTATAACTTTCAAGAAATTGCAATTAGGCCCCTCAAGTTTCTACTTTGACAAAAAGGCCCCTCAAGTCATATTTTCACAAATCACCCAAAAGTCAAACTAGACATTTAACCACCTTAATATTCTAAAGCAGTTAAGATTTTAATTCAAGTAAAACTAGCACATAATATGCAAGTCAAGAATTTAAGCAAGCACGTCAAGAATTTAACAAATAAGTCAAATATTTAACGAGATTAAGGATGGGCGTTACATCCTCCCCACCTTAAAGAAAATCCGTCCTCGAATTTTTACTAGATCAAGATTATAACATATATAATCAACAAGTAGAACTCAAGAACATCACGACTATGCACAGATACTCACAAATATTCTATGCAATTTAGATGTATCAATTATAACATCAAAACACATAAAGTCAAACAGACTCGATTAGTCAATCCACTATATCGGTGAAACCTGACATATCCACTAAAAAATAATAGAACTGGTCATATCCTCCAGATCACTGTAATACTGGTCAAATCCACTAGGCAATCTCAAATACTGAGTCGTGGTCATCCATCATTTCAATATTCAAAACTGACTTTACGTATATCAATCCATCAAGACAATCCATCAAAGGATGTAGCTCTCGGTGTCAAATAGTTAACAATGGAGCTGCCTTCGAAATTCATTCATGAATCTCTAACAAGACCAAGAAATCTCAAGAACACACGTACCTTGGTTGTTTCCACTTATAGGTCAACACAGATACTCACTTCAGACATCCACTACAAGGTAGATATATCCTCTATCAAGAAATTCTCAAGTTGAATCTTCAACTCGTTTAACTCAATCGAGGTCAAGAACATTAATCCAGATGTCAGCACTGTATTCGCACTGTAACAACTCAAGATAATCCAAGTTTCTCATCAAGAATGGATACATCCATCTGGTTTGGTGTAGAAACTCCACTGTCAATCACATAGGTTAAATACCCAGTACAATCTCAAGAACCCTTTCTAGACTTTCAATGCAGAACATAAAGGTTATGCATAAATATATCATGCTCACATATATAGTCAAGCATACTAGCATAGAAATAATTACCATCTATTGTGGCAAACAAGATTGGCCTAACACATAGAAAGCCAAGTCATGACACGTAGACAGCCAAGCTATATCACGTATCACATCAATGTCCCATCTAGGTAACATGACCAAGTTAACATAGAACGTATAGGGTGTTATCACCCACACTTCTATCAAGCTCTTATACATAACGATATCAAGCATGTAGTCTCTTACTAGAGAATACACTTCCACGTAATTCACGAGATAAGGACAAGCATGCATATATAGCACGAAACAATGTCCACAAGACAAGATAGATACACCTAAGTCTTTAAAGACTCGCGCTCTCGATTCTCAAACCATCTAATCCAATTGGATCAATCCTATCAACACCAGTCCTATGCCTGGTATAACAACAAGTAACGAAGCACTCGGCGTCGAAAACACACCCAAGACTAACCCAACCTAGGCCATAGACCCTATCCAGGCTTAGAGCTAAACCATAGCTCTGATACCACACTGACACGCCCCAAGTCCGGATTCCCTAATAGAACCTCGAACCTGGTGCGCGTAACTAACTAGATACAAGAAACTAATGGGAAACAGGAACAATACCTGTTAAAAACAAAACTGACATGATATATATACTCAAGAGTAGGGAGCTAAGATATCTCAAACCAGTTCTAGACCAAGAAAATTAAAACCAAAATGGTTACATACAGCGGAAGACATGCTAGCAAATAAGCTGGCATCAAGGACTGTCTAGGGACAACAAATACTACCCCAATACAAGCCCAAAGTTTATTAACTCATACAAGATCGTCCTTACCAAAGTATAAAAGGACACTAGTCTCAAACAAGAACATCCTGCTGAGTAAGTTCCCAGCTAAGTCGAGCCTCACTGCGTACTATCCCCTGCTTTCCTGGGGGGGGAAACAATTAAACAAATAAAGGGTGAGATAAATCTCAGTAAGCTATTAACATGCAACTATATGTCATGTTATCATGCAATACAAGTAGATACTCAACTAAACATATATCAAGTATCATCAAGTAACAAGTATAGGAGAGGCTAATCCAACTCAACAAGTAATCAAGCTCAAGAAAGGTTCAGGTAACAAGTAGTCAAGTAGAGTGAGAGGCTAGACCAACTCACCAAGATGCACATAGGCCTATCACGCATTTGTACCTGAATCCTTCCTTATTCCTCCCAAGAATACCATTTGTTTTCGATGCTTTTCTAGCTGAGGACAACCAAGAACAAGAACAAGAACTGCTGTGCAGTATATAAGAAGACCTGGTAACCAGTGTCATCCACAAGAACAAGATCCACGTGGTGTTCAAGACAGGAGTTAGCATTCACTTAGGTCAGGCTTATTGCTCCAACCAAGGAAGCTATGCCCTTACTATGGCCGGTAGTAAGGGGTCAGGCGGAAATACATAGGGACCCGATTGTCACTTAAGCCCCAGCTCTCGCGACAAGCGTGAACCTATATATTTTCGAACAAGCAAGGAGAACCAGCTGGACTCACACAAGAATGCACAAGTAGATGTTTACTTGAACTACGAGAATAGAACTAAGTCCCATATTAGTGGACCAGTCTTTATGCACCATGTAATCATGTATCATGTGCTCACGAGAATATGCACCATGTAGTCATGTATCATGTGCTCACGAGAATATGCACCATGTAGTAATGTATCATGTGCTCACGAGAATATAAGTACACGTACGCAATTATTGCGAATACCAATCAAGTTCAACTATGGCACGTAAGTGTCCATGTAACACGATCAATCCAAGTTAGGGTCTATTAATAACAGACCTCAATCACGTAGTAGGGTATATCACTTAGTCACATGCCAAGTTTGCACGTACATATTCATATCACGTTTAACACCTTAAAGTGTCTATCACGATACCCTTACTATCAAATAGAGCTCAATACATTATACTCTAAATACGTAGAATAGGTCACATCATACCTAGTCACAGTCATATCTCACGTATATGTATCGTTAGTAATCAAATACATTTTCCACACATATTGTGTTCTGTAGTTACTCTTATTAACTTAAATCGTAGTATTCACGATTATATGAATGATCTTCATATTACACTAGTCCTTATTTTCTTTAGGAACTCATTTCAAGACAAGATATCTTCTTTATATTTTATATACTTCATTGAGTATATACACGATTAAAAACTAAATCATTTACACTTTAGTGCTTATTTATAGCACTTCCAATATACACGTATCAAGTTCAAGTATGTAGTAGAGTTAATCATTCTCTATCTAGTTCCATAACCCAATTCTTTGGTTATTCATACCCTGTACCAATCAATCAAGAAGCCACATTCTATCAAGTAAATATATGCAAGATTTGCATATACACATCAAGACTCTTTCAAGTTTATTACCATACACTATATTGGTGTCAAGGCACGTACAAGATTTTATAATCTTATATTCAAGTCTTAATCAATTATTTGGATGTTCAAGTCATGTACAAGGTTTTATTGTCTTATACTTCAAGTTACTGTCTCAACTTAAGACATTCAAGACATTCAGGACATTCAGGACATTCAATACATATACAAGATCTTATCATCTTATATCCAAGTTCTCAATCCATTTCTTTGGATGATTAAACAGGTACAAGAGTTAATTATCTTATACTTCAAGTTCAAGCTAGGTAGATGAATTATACATCTTTTACGAATTATTTTCAAATCCTTTTCTTAGGACATTCAAGCTCAAGACATTAGTTGGTGCCCTTAAAGTACACAAACATTGACTTCAAGACACATAAAAGAGTTACTACTCTTATACTCAAGTTATCATTTAATTATGATTCAAGTCCACATTTTATTGTTCATAAAGGGACTATTTTTCAGTACTAACGTGTTCTACAACACTCATCTAGGCCATCTAGGGTAGTACCTAAACCTAGACCAAGAATACTTCGAGTTCAAATTAAGTCAATGAGCTATACAACTCATACTTATAAGTTCATAATCCCCTACATAGGGTATTCAATCTCAAGTCATTGTTTTAATGCCCTAAGGTGCACAAACCTTGATTTCAAGACACAATAAAGAATTCTTATTCTTATACTTAATCAATTCAATGTCTCAAAACACCTATCTAGGTGCCCTAGACAAAAACCCAAAATCTCATTAGGTAATTAGAGTGTGCTTTGAATAGCTCTCTATGTCTATCTTATTCAGCTTCTTTCGGATCTTGATTTCGACTCTCCTATAGAAAGTTATGGAGGAAACAATTCAAGAAGGAAAATCAGAATTTCCACTTGGCACGACCGTGTGTGCAAAAGTGGCACGACCGTGCTATCAATGTCGAGAGGTTTTCACACAAAACTCATTTTCGGCACGACCGTGCCCATAAAAGGCGCACGACCGTGCTAACACTGTCGAGGAAATTTGCCTAAAGGTGATATTTGGCACGACCGTGCCAAATAAAGGCGCACGACCGTGTGGTACAAATTTTAGCCCTTTTCCCCTGAATTCAAGTTTCATTAATTCTCCGTCCCACACGTAGGAGTAACATTTAACTAACACTCCTAACATTCTCAGGAGCATACTAACAAGTTTAGAACTCCTATTTCAAGCCCAATTCATTTCTTTTACCGTCCCATAAATAATAGGACAATTTCCTTTTAGTCCACTTAAATATTTCACCGTCCCAAAAGTATAAGTACAATTTTATATTATACTAATATACCCATTTAGAGATACTTCCATTCATTTCCCCGTACCACAAATAATGGTACGATTTTTCTAATAATATTTAAATCAAGTTACTATTTTACCGTCTCACGAATAGGAGTATAAATTTCAAATATGTTTACAAACCCATCTAATATTGAGTTTCATGTTCTATGCTCTCTGTATTAGGATAGAAATACTCCCTTCGTCCCAATTTAACAAGTATCACAGAAATTGCTCAAAACACAATTTTAACAAGAACAAGTAGCGGGAATAACATATATACATGTTATTACAAGTAAGGGGAGTCAATAACTTACCTAGTCCGAAATCAAGTTGACCCAAATTAATTTTTGATCGGCCTGGAACGCTCTATTCAACGCCACGAATATTTATCCGGGACCGGAATCACGAACAGAGGGATAATTAATCGCGAGGAGTCGAGAATAGGGTAAAATTGAACTCCCTCTATGGAACAGAGGAAAGAAAGTACGAGAAGAATTGAGAAAATGAAAATCAGAGAAGGCAACCAGCCTTTATACTTATAACTTTCGAGAAATTGCAATTAGGCCCTCAAGTTTCTACTTTGACAAAAAGGCCCCTCAAGTCATATTTTCACAAATCACCCAAAAGTCAAAACTAGACATTTAACCACCTTAATATTCTAAAGCAGTTAAGATTTTAATTCAAGTAAAACTAGCACATAATATGCAAGTTCAAGAATTTAAGCAAGCACGTCAAGAATTTAACAAATAATAAGTCAAATATTTAACGAGATTAAGGATGGGCGTTACACATACAACATGGTTCGTTGGGGAAAACGAGGAGACATCCCAATGATGGATGGTGGTGGCTGAGATCGCCATGGTGGGAGAAATCTCACTAAACGGTATGTTGGTAGGAAATTGATGTCAGAAGCCGGCCGGCGAAGTGCCAATTTGACTAACACGGGAGCGGGATCTAGAACAGTGATGCGATGGGTTGCAAAGAACACACAGAAGTCCCAAGCTTGTGACTGTGTGAGGCACGAGGATTCGCAATGTTCAAGATTGATATTCAGAAAGAAAGTGAGCGGTGATGTGCAGGGAGGATCACTAGGAGTGAAGACTCAGAGCATTGAAGGACCCGCAGATATGTTGAAGCTTCGCTCGGCTTCAACTCACTTGGAGAACTAGACAAGGGGGCCGGGCGCTACCAAGGTCAGTTGGCCACTGACAGAAGAACATGTGTTTATTGGAAGTCATTCTCTTGGGTGGGAGTTTGACGAGGCTATCACGAGGATTGGTTTAGTCTCCAGGTGGAGATTGTTGAGTTGTGGAGTCAAAACCACGAACGGTGTAAAAGTCGGAACGGAGACATTTAGTTTTGGTTCAGCCGAACATGTGGATATGCACGACCGAACATCAATAATATGGACCAGCAGTTCGTGGACTCCAAGATGGGATGTCAGCATGTGCATTGAATTGTGATGGAAAAGGAATTGTTTTTCCTATTAGGATTTGGTGTTCCTTGCGTGCATGAGTTTAGGAATAGTAAAGGAATTAATTTCTTTTGTTATTCAGTTTCCTTCTTAGAGTCATACTCCCTCCGTTCTACTTATTGATTTAGGTTTTGGACTTAGAACTCTATATAAATCAAGTGATAGTCATAAACACAATTGTAACATCAGAGAAAATATTAGTGAAATATTTTTGGCTTGGTAGCGCCCCCGGACGTAGTCATTGTTGTGACGAACCGGGTAACAATTCTTGTGTTCTTCTTGATTTTATTTTTCGCTCTTGTTTTTGTTATACTCTCTATTGCTTTGGGCCGTGACTCTTGATAGATTTCCCAACATCTTTTATGTCTTATAAGTTTATAACCATATCAAATGGAGCAAGGAACCTATCAATATACTCCCTCCGTCCCAAAATGATCTTCAAGTTTGACTACAACAAACAACAACAACAAACCCTTAGTCCTAAAATAATTTGGGGTCGGCTAACATGAATCCTCATATGTCATCGTGATAAAAGGATATGAAAACTTGCTTCACTAGCGATGTTGTGTTTATGCACATTTAAGCCTAAATTGACAAGAACATTTTGGGACAATGAAAAATGGCAAATGAGAAGATCATTTCTGGATAGAGGGAGTATTTGGTTTACCTTTCTTTCTATATTTTTTCTTGTATCTCCTTGCATATTCAATAAAGCCCAAGCAGATTACAGGCAAACTATCATTCAAAAGGATACAAAAGTTCCTCTGCTTTCATCCACCATATGGCACGCATAATTAGAACCTCTGTCTATCATATTCATTCAATCATCTTCATGCAACTTTTGCAGCAGCAAACCAGCGTTAACCAATCCATATTATAGGAGATTTAAACTCAAGCTTTCCTCAATCAACTTACTTACGCCCTCCGTCCCAAAATAAATGTCGCTTTTGACTTGTCAATGATTTCAAAAAAAAAAATGTGTTTTACATGATTGTATCTTGTTTGTACCACAATAAAATTGCACTAAAGTTGTTTCCTTATTCAAAAACGCGACATTTTACTTTAGGACAGTAAAAACGAAGGTGCGACATTATTTTGGAACAGAGGGAATAGCTTGTTTCTTGCTGCCTCCGTCTCGCTTGAAGAGGAGTGGTTAAGGAAAGTGGTTGACCATTGATCAATTCTCTAAATTTACCCTCAAACCATTTGATTTCAAGCAAGGAGGAGACATTTGAATTCAAACAAGGCGCGAAACGAAGGCTAGTATTGTCATTGGATTTAAAGAGAATGGCCCGAAAGGGAAGTTACTCTTCTAATGAAAGTAGTCCCAAAACTTAAATGTCCTTGTAAGTCTAGGTTCCTGGAATTACAGGAGTTGCAATTGTGTTTTTAGTAGTAAGAATACGTAGGCCTAAGAGTTACGATTATATGTCAAGCCCCTACAATCCCTTTCTGGCGGTCAGGTACATGAAACTGACTATAAAACAAGATTTTGTGCTTATGTCTAATCACAACAAGTATGATATTCACCATCTACCCCCCAAGATTGTCATGTAATTTATGGGCTGTTTATTGTGCATCCGCTTGTGAAAATATTATTAAGGAATAAAATTCGACAAAGATGCATAGATAAAGCAACCAAGGCCAAGGAGTAATCACAGCAAAGTGAAAAATGGACAATAAGATGCCGTCTCATTGCCACCCCCTCCCCACCCGCCACTCAAAAGAAGAAGAAGTCCTGTTTTGAAAGTCATTTTTCTTTTTGACAGAAAAAAAGAAGATTATCTAACTAAGAAGAATAAGCAGGTGGTACTACCGCTGAACAGTCAAGGTTGTTCATTCCAGTACGTAATACTCCCTCCGTCTCATACTTATCGCTACTTATTTCAATTTTGGGCGTCTCATACTTGTTGCTACTTACCCAATATGTTCAATTTTCTCTTTCCTATCCACTCACAAAAACTATCCACTAACTTATTTTCTCTCTCCTACCCACTCACAATATTTATTTTTCCAACATATTTTCTTAATCCCCGTGCACTCCCATTTAGTAGCAATAAATATGGGACGGAGGGAGTAATAAAGAGTATGAGTAAAAGCATATCTAGGTCATAACATCAGCATTCAGATTCCAGTTGTTGAAATCTCCAATAAGCAGCCAACTGGAAACTCACCAAAAAAAAAAAAAATGGTATTACAAAGGGAGCTATAAACATAATTGATTGGTATGGACTCAACTATGCTTGAAGGTTATTGTAATGATCAAACTCCCCCCCCCCCCCCTCTCCAAGTACGCTAGTGTCTTACGAGGGGAATTCAAAGATGGCATCTGAAAACTATTTCAAGTAAATTATGTGGAGAACAGGAAATATATGTTTGAAAACAAAAATAGGAGCCCTAAACTCATATACTCCCTCCGTCCCATAATAATGTGCACAAATTTCCCTTACGGGTGTCCCATGGATAAGTCTCACTTTCTAAAATGGTCAACTTCTATTGTTATTATATTTACCCTACCCCACTTGTCATACTCACACACTTACATGTGGGCTCCACTAGCAAGCCATATCTCTTTATTCATGCTCCCAGCCACATTTCAACTCATAATACTTTTGATTATATAACCTCTCTCCTTAATTCCAGTGCACCCCAATTTTGTGCACATTCTTATAAGACGGAGGGAGTGTACAATAACAATAGGTTTTCTGCCTTGAAGATAGAATTCAAAGGGGAGACCAAAGACAGAATTACCAACTCCTAAGTTCCGGTCAGTTAGGTATCCGAATCAAAGAATCAATTTTCAATCGAATTTATAGCAGTTTGGTCAAGATAGTATCTGCATTCACCACATTGATTTTCCAATATATAAAGGTGTATTAGGAATCCACAGGTCCTTATTTAAGTTTCATTCTTGTAGTTGCAGTTTTCCATCAAAACAATCCTTGCATACTAGTCGATCCTAATTGAAAAACATAACAAACTACTCCCCTTGTCCCAAAATAAATGTCCAATTTTTTATTTTTTTTTTTCTTTCAAATTTGCACTTAATCAAGAGTGGAATGTTTTTGGACACTCATTTTGGGACGGAGACTGAACATAAATGTTGCTTTATCAGCAACAATCAACAGAAAATGCTTGTACTGGACTCAAAGTTATCTGTACATTTCAGTAGCAGCATCAGCATTATCTTCCAGTCAATTCCTCTTGTTTTTGCCCCGCGTACTCGTCCTCATCTTTATCTCACTCAGTAGCAAAAAAAAAACTGCAATTTAATTAAACTCCAAAAATTTAATTCTACTAAATTGTCCAAACCTCCAATCCTACTCCAACTTTGTATCAGAGATTGCTGAACTCAAACTCCCAAAATCACAGAAACACCCAGTAAAAATTTAAATAGTGAAGTATAACAATAACCTGGGGTTGGTTCATGATTCCATTTTCACTGTTAGATTAAAGTAACCCACCTCTGTTGAAGAAGATATTCACTAAAATTCACTTCTTCCCCTACTTACGTATATTTTAACCCTAGGTTTGGAAAAAGACAGAAGTTGTGTCAACCGATAGCAACCTATCAAATCCCAGATAAAGGCTGGACAAAATCAACCAATCAGACGACTTATTATCTCATTAAAGGAATCCAGTGGTTTATAAGTTAGGAAACGTAGAGAAAGTGATGTGTAAGAAGTATAAATCCAATTTTACAAGGACTAAGATTATTGTTTTCTTACTACAGCTTGGCAAACCCGATTCGGAAATGATGGCTTGAACTGCCCAAAGAAAACAAGGAGGATGGTGAATAGGGGGCACTTCCATATTATGCTAAAATTACAGAATCTTCAGCACTTCCTTAACCTTCTAGACTTCGTGAAAATAATGTCTAAGACGATACACACCTAGTTTCATTTCGAAGACGCCTACATACTACAAGTTCCAACATATGCTAGAATCAACATAGGTTTTGTAAATTCTGCTAGAATGGCCATAAGTCTGCAGTTTCTCTATCTTATAATGTTCTGTGGGCAAATTATTATGTAGGCAGACATGCAAGTTTCTACAAGCATACCTACTGGTTTCTGATTGCGTCAAGGTTGGACGGACTCTTTTTTCAGCCGTTCTAACTCATTTTTCTTTCAATGTACCCACTCTTGAAGGAAATCTCAACACTACTTGAGCTTTCTTTAATGTATGCCATAGTTCAATAACTTAACAGCTACAATTGGATAATAATTTTGCACTTCGTACATTGCTTCATTTACAGCTTCTTTTTTTATTTTTGAATAATAACCTTCTTGAACAAGATCCCATCGTAAAAATGATTACAAATACCTCTCAGCATGCTATGAACTTTAAGATTGAGGAATTCAAATCCCCAAATGCATCTGAATTGCAAGTCGTATGCATATCGGGAAAAACTTAACAGATTTTTACCTTCACTCTGGACTCTGGAGCCATGTGGAATTGGTGGAGAACCATCTGCGTTGTTCGGCAAGAAAATTTCCCACACACCAAACTCATCCTGTTCACGGCCAATAAGTTTCGTGAAGCAATATGTTAATGAACACCGTCAAAAAAAGAAGAAATAATAATAATAATAATATAATAATAAATATTAGTAATAATACTAATCCTCCTCTCAAAAACACTGTCTTGGCTACTATTCATAATTGCCCCAAAATACTTGTCCACTTTCCAAAATAAAACAATTATTTACCTCATATTCCTATGATACCCCCTCATTAAACGCGCACTTTTTTATTGTTTTGGGATTCATCACAAAACTCTAATTTATAGAGCAGTTCAGACTATATAAGCTCTAATTATTGAGATTCTTAATCTGAGTGAAATGTCAAATAGGACAGTATTTTTTGGGATGGAGGGGGTAATAATAATTATGGAAAGCAAAACTACGATAAACACTATGGAGGATTCAGTTGAATTAAAACTTCCATATCACAAGCCCTGATTGAAGCCTCCAGCTGAGAGTCCAAGCTTTTCTTAAAGGCTATATATCCATTCAATCATCCATCAGGGCATGGTCACTCCCTAGTCCCTACCAAGCAACATTATGGAACATACTCTACGCTAGATATATGTGAGGACTAAATGCAAGGAAACTTCCAGCTCTAATAGCAGACATCTTCATTAGAACATCATGAGATGACACTTATGCAGCTGCAAACCAGACTAACCAATCCATATTCTGGGATGTTTAAGCTTAGTTCAGTATAGCTGTTGAGGTTCGTAATGTTACTCAAGCTTCTCTCAATCAACTTACTATGCCCCTCCGTCCCAAAATAAATGTCGCTTTTGACTTGTAAATGATTTAAAAAAATGAGCTTTACATAATTGTATTTTGATTGTACCATACTAAAATTGCACTAAGTTTGTTTCCTTATCCAGAAACGTGACATTTATTTTGGGACGGACTAAAAGAAAAGTGCGACATTTGTTATGTCTCAGAGGGAGTAGCTTGTTTCTTACTACCTCTGTCTCACTTGAAGAGGTGTGGTTAAGGAAAGTGATTGACAATTGGTAAATTCTCTAAATTATTTGATTTCAAGCAAGGAGGAGGCGACATTTGAATTCAAACTAGGCGAGAAATGAAGGTAAGTATTGTCAATGAATTTAAAGAGAATGGCCCGAAAGGAAAGTCATGAGGGCATGCCCATTCAAGAGGTGGATGATGGTGTAACTCAAGTTTACAAGGGGCCAATGACAAAATCAAGCACAAAAAAGATGCTTGCCAGCCTCGTTCGTAACTTCAAAATTGATGAAAGGACAATGATACACATAGGGAAAACTCAAAGGGAAAACTCATAGTGAAACACTTTAAACCGTTGGATGAGTTTTTATTAGTGGGGGCTGACAAACATTTATTACAATCCAACGGATTACAGTGTTTCACTATGAGTTTTCCCTTTGAGTTTTCACTATACATATCATTATCCTTGATGAAAGGTATTCTAGGGCAATGAGGAGAATTTGGAGCTAATTTGGTTCAAGTGGAGGTTCAATAATGAATTCAAAACTTGAATTTACAGCATTAACCATGGCCCCCATGCTTTTTTCCACGGCCATGGTTTTCATATAGCTTGTTGGGATTTTCAGAATTCAGAATTTTCTAGTCAACTTTGACGGAACGTCCAGAAGGTTCTAGACACTCAAAAAAGGCTTATAATATGTTCTCGGAATGCCACAATAATCTAGTTTTTAATGGTCCAAGCAAATTTTACTAAGGGGTTGTCTTCATAGACGGGAATTCACATTTTGTCTCTAGATGATGAATTATTGAGTTCACATTATAGGTTAATCTCCCTTATTTGTATTTACATTTCTCCCATGTGAAAATAAGTGCGGACTCATCCCTAGAACTTGTCCATACATTTATTACATTGTTTCCTATCTTGGAGGGGTGTTCCAAGAAAGCTATAAATAGCCAAATTTTCATGAACAAAAACATGTTGAGTTTTATGAAATTGAGATTTATTCTCTGTGTTTCTTTGAGCTTATCGAGAGTAATCTAGTGGTGCTCGCTTCTTGATTTATCAAACGGTTTTCCGTCCCGCGTTTGTGGCGTCTTCACTTATACCGAGGTTTATAGACAAAGAGTCGAGGTTCCATTTTACGTATACCAAGGTTCTCGTCTCCAAAAGATGTTGGGTCATGGTTCCATCTATCAAAACCGAGTTAAAATGATCCAAATTCGACATTTGATCGTTGGGTCTAGTCATCCTTGCTAGATTCACATCAGAAAGTTACTCTTCTAATGCGACGGCGCAAAAAGAAATACATACATCTCCAAGTGGGATTGAGAGAGTATATGCTAATAGCGTTACTGTTGGATTATCATATGTCGAAGCTTTAATTTATTTTCGCAGATCGATTTCAAATGACTTTTGGCTTTTCTAACCTGAAAGTAGACCAACTCAAATAGCTTGGTTTGTTGACAGCACAAAGCACGAGTAACCAGCAACAAATAGTCTAACGGTTTGGAGTGGAGGCAATATTTCGTTGGTCACATTTGTCCTGAATTTGAAAGTATTCCCAAAACTTACAGGTCCTTTAAGTCTAGGTTCCTGGAATTACAGGACTTGCAAATGTGTTTTCAGTAGCTAGAATACTTGGGCCTAAGAGTTAAGATTATATATCGTGGCACTACAATCCCTTTCTGGCGGTCAGGTATCAGGTACATGAAACTGACTAAAAAACAAGATTTTGTGCTTATGTCTAATCACGACGAGAATGATATTCATCATCTACCCACAAGGTTGTCATGTAATTTACGGGCTGTTATTGTGCATCCGTTTGTGAAGTTATTTTAAGGAATAAAATTTTACTGTATTTTCTTTTCGGGTGAAGAAGACAGGCCCCAATGTCTAAGAGCAACAAGTTTGATAGAGCTCAAAATAAAATAGACAAGGATGCATATATAAAGCCCAAGGGCAGAAGTAATCACAGCAAAGTGAAAATTTATCCCAATAAGCACACTTCTATCTAGAATGTATCATTGACACACCATTTAAGGACAATAAGATGTCGTCACAGTATTACCCCCCCCCCCCCCCCCCCCCACCTGCCCTTCAAAAGAAGAAGAATAAGAAGCAGAAAAATTAGTCATGTTTGAAAGTCAATTTCTTTTTGACAGAAAAAGAAGATTTTCTAAATAACTAGAATAAGCAGGTGGTGCTACCACTGAACATTCATTTGAAAAAAAGGTTTTTCCAGCACGTATAATAAAGAAAACGAGTAAAAGCATACCCCGGGTCATAACATCAGCATTCGGATTCCAGCTGTTGAAATCTCCAATGAGTGCAGCGGACTGGAATGCAGCAAGAGAAAAAATGTAATACGAACGGTGACACAAACATAATTGTACTAACTCAAGTTACGATCTCATCTAAAAGAATAAGCTGTTAGATAGAGTATAAACTATGTATATCATGCCACACACCACTCCTCATATATGACCCTCCGCCTGAAAAAAAAAAAAAACATGCCACACCCAGGATACCACAAACCAAACATGGTGCTAATATGCGCTAACATTACTTCGGGTAACACATGCAAGCGGGATGACTCGAATCCAAGACCTCCCAACCAGACTCTGATACAGTGTTAGTTACCAAGTCATCTAAAGAGCTTAGGTTGTTTGGTGGAGGCCTCAACTATGCTTGAAGCTTATTGGTTAAGATCCAACCCTCCCTCTCAAGTACTCTAGTGTCTTACGAGGTGAATTCAAAGATGGCATCTAAAACTATTTCAAGTAAACTATGTGGAGAATGGGAATTATATGCTTGAAAAACAAAAATAGGACCCTAAACTTTAAAATGTAAATAAAAACAAATATATAATTGCTTGTCGTGAGACCTGAACTCATACACCCCTACGAGGATCACTTTACCACTAAACTAGACAAATCATTTGATTCAGTGGGTGCACTTGTACCCATAAAAGGAGCAGTGTATATCTTATCTGAGAATTTAACACAAAACTGGTCGAATGAAGTTCAAAACTACAATAAGCATGGCTTAACTTTCATGTTGTTATTTTAAGAGCCATCCTTTCTCAAGTTGAGACAGTCAGCTGGAGTATTGAATACAAACAGTCAAACAGGAAAAATGAGATGTTTCCAGATCAAATCTCATGTATAAATGAAGCAAAAACAAACCTTTGCTCCAGGTGCCCACTCCCTATAGGTAATACCTGTTGCACTGGCAAACAACCATAGAAAAGAAGTTATCAACTGCAAATTGATCGCAATCATGCAATTATTTTCCTAGAATAATGGAGATTACAAACAAAACAAAACACACATACGAAATGAAGAAAATGAAGGTTCACATGTATTAGAACTTCTTTTAGATATGCGTACATGTTTACCGTGAAGAACTTTTGTGAAGTGACGGAAAATTGGTGTCAAGAATATGCTTAATAGCCATTATCTAAAGCTTGTAAATAAATTATCGACATTCTCTAGTTCAACCACAATAATAAAGTTGCTTCTCTGACACTGAGGATGAAAGGAAAAGTGATGGAATCGTAGCATACCAGCCAGTACAAATGGGTTTCATTTGATTGTTACAAGAAAATGACGATTTTTTTCTCAAATAATTCAATTATTTATAAGTATTTACCAAAGTACCACATTTTTCAAAGTATGTACCAAAATGACCACCTTGAGCTAATTTGCCACTGGGTATAGCGAATTATCATAATTCGCTTTTGTCAAAAGCGAATTATTCTTTGACCAATTAGGCGCGCGCTGTTGCATTAGGCCGTTAATTAAACCTTAAGTAATTCGCTTCCTATAGTAGCGAATTGTTATAATTCGCGTTCTGCAAGTAGCGAATTACATTAAACCCACACAATAAGATAAGGTTTCAGTATGGTGCAGCTCATTATATCTCCGTCTTGTCTGAAAAATAGAGAGAGAAAGAAGAAGGGACGCAAAGAGGAGAGGATTTTGCAAATCCATTTCTTAAAATACTTAGATCAAGCCAAAAGGTACACCACGATCTCTATCTATATGTCATTTTTTGTGTTTTGATGTGATTTATTTTTAGGTTTTTGAGTGAATTTGTAGAGAGAAATGATAAATTTAA
>JAOWBW010003461.1:0-29429 GCA_026119855.1 Campanula takesimana
CCATTGTCGATCAAGATACGCCTAACCAGATAGTTGTAACCTGAAGACTGAGGACTAGGGGCCATCATGAATGTGGGTCCTGAATGTTGACCCTATCATCCTCATCAAACGAGATTTCCTGACCCTTATCCTTGCTAACAGATCTTGAAGGAAATAGGAACTGTCTTCATTTGCAACCGCAACACGACTCTTTGTAGTTGAATAGGTTGTTCCACAGCTATCTGAGCAACCACTAATCATGTTGACCACTATGGTTGGAGGTGGATGAGGTGGTGGATTCTCAACTTGCTTTTCCTGGTTGTCTGCACGATCTTCAGTGCATCCACGCCTTCTTCCAAGCAAATCTTTGAGGAGACCTTTGGACAAAAAATGGCTTATCTCCTTTCTAAGTGCAATACAATTCTCAGTAGTATGCCCAAAATCTTCATGATAGGCACATCACTTGGACTTATCTTTCCAGATTGATGGCTTGTCTCACTTCTTGGGCCATCTCGCTTTCTCACCTAGGTTGTCCATGGCATTGATCAGTCCTGCATATCAATGGAGAAACAGTAGTCATCAATTCTAGGATATGAAGAATCATCATCCTCATCATTATCATCTACAACATGAATTATAGAAGAGTCGAGTTTAGAGTAGGGTTTGCCCCTATTAGATCTGGCATGTGATGTCTACATCTTGCCCCCAAAATGGGGATGATTCTGTTCTACCTCTTGACTGCTCTGAGGTAGCATTCTTTTTTGACGGCTTTATCCTGGAGCAATTTGTCTTCTTCCAGCCTGATAAATTTGGAGACTTCTGGTTCTGATTCATCCAGCCTTTTTAATGGTGTCATGACCAGGTCATCATAGTACATAGAGTCTTTCTTGAGTCCCATCCTGAAGGCTTTTAATTGCAGAGATGCAGTATCCAGGTTGGGAGATGTTCAACTGCTTCCCAGTTGAACCTGCTCAAGTAGTCTTTAAGTAGTTCATCAGGTTGCTGGACCACCTGTAGAGATCACCTGTCAGCTTTTCGAATACCCCTGTTGCATGAAAAATGATTAGTGAACATGTTGATAAGTTGAGCATATGATCCAATAGAACCCAAGGCTGGTTGATGAGCCATCTCAAAGCTGCCCCTTTAAGAGTTGAACCAAAACCTCTGCAAAAGCAAGCTTCCTTATATTAAGGTAGAATATGGACTACATCCATCTTCTCCTGATATAATGCAACATGCTCTGCTGGATCGGTTGTCCCATCATACTGCTTCATGTGGGGTGGACTGAAACTTATTTTGGTATGACCACATTGGCTATGACTGGAGTGAAGCGGGACTCATTGTAACATGTTGGAGAAGCCTGGTTGTGCGGCATAGTCATCTCTGGTACACTCATAACTAGTTCTTTTAGCTCTTGCATTTGTCGGCTAAGTAAGTAGGCTACCATGCATCATTGTAGCAGTAGCAAATTGATAATTATTAAGATATTGAAATCAATTTAGGATTAAGACTCCCTACTGCCACCGAGGTGGGAGTCATAAATGTTGTTTGAAGTTGGAGTAAAAGTTTCATGATGACAATCGTGCTGTTGGTAGTCAGGTTGGTAGCTGGCGTGAACCCACCAAATCCAGATGGTCCTGCAGTATCACTTCCAAAAGGCAAGCCTTCTAGGTTGGTATGGGGAGAATGGGTCAGATGGTGCATTTGGAACAACAGACTGGAAGATGCTGGGGAAACTGGTTTGCGGCGTGCCGGTGTTCTACCTCTAGAGTGGTTATCTCATGCTGCAACCTGGCCACTTGATTCATCAGCATTGTGGAGGTATCATTCTGCAGTTGGACCTGATTCCTCACATCACGCAGCATGGCGGTCAAGTTGGAAGCGATGTCAATAGAGATCTCCTGGTTTGCGGCAGCAGATGATCATCTTGAATCTGAATTGGCCGTGTGAGACGCATCAATGCTCTGAGCTGAAGATACCACGTTGATGAGATTGGAATTGTCTCCACTGTCGATCTCAAACCAACTGAAGTCATGGCTGAAGACATTGCGGTAGACATCTCGAATTCTTTTTAACAATTATAAGACCAAAGTTCCCCACGGACGGCGCAAATTGTTTTGGTCAAAATTTTGTAAATTCAACTTCAAATGAATGAAAATTGGGTACAATGGAATAGAATTGCAAAGTAATTCAAGATCAAATGAACAGGTATTTAACGAGGAAAGCCGTTGAACAACTTGTTCGCCGGCATAAAACCTCAAAGATGGAATATTATTAGTGACGATGGAAGTACAATGAGATGAATAAGAACAATAGCTGAGAATAGTAGTGAATGTGTGGTGTGTGTATTAACGGTGAACTATTTATACTAGAAGGAATGGATCACAAAATAGCCAATTGAGCCGTGATTTTCGGATAGTTAGTTGGATATTATCCCATACCGCCGCTTGTATTTGATAATCAAGTCTCCTCTGTTGACTGGGTCTTCAATTAGGTCACGCCTCCTTGATCGTGATCCAAGATTAATATGATCGTTGCCTAAAAAGTAAGAAGGAGTTTACCTGCAAAACAAATGTGCGTATATAACCAAGTTTGTTGTTTGTCAGGATGCAGGATGACGAGGCAAGTTGAAGTCTTCAAGATGTAAGATGTTGTATGAAATTTATCCCCAAACAATATATTGCCCAATTAATTAAAAAATGTTGAAAGCAAGCGCATATACTTATTGTTAATACCATACTGGAAGGTAACGGTGTCCCTAAACTTTATGAGTCGCATGTTCTTTCGATCCCCAGTTTCTCATCCTTGTATCTGAGAAAAATATTAGTTGGGACTGAAAAGTGAATTTAAAGGACGGTGTTGTGGCCCTAAAGATAACTTTTTTTGAAATGTCGCAAGCTGTCTATCATTACGGAAAAACTATATTGAACTAGCCTAAAAAAGGTGTATCATCCTCAAATAGTGAATATGATGATTACTAGAGATGTTTCACTTCTTCGAGGATGAACATTGCGTTGGTGACCTAGGCACGTTATTGGAACATTATTATGTAATCATTTTATTCATTATATAAAGAGATGTTATTTAATTATTATTTGTTGTTACATATTTTGTTAATAATAATCTCCATCCTTGGTACTTATGAAGAACTAGTGTAAGTTTAATAGATAATCATATAGTGATTATGTGTATGTGATACACTTCAACTTATGGGTACTTGTTGGTGAACAAAGTACTGGACATGACCCTTTTATGAATACTATTGATGAAATGCATGGTCATGCTCAAATGAATTTATATGATCAATGTCATTTGTATTATCAATATATTCTGAATCGAGAAAAGTATTGAACATTTTAAGTTGACTACGGACCATGACATACGTTCAATGCATCATGGACACAAGGATTGTGATATGTTCTATGAGGATGAACGAACTTTGACAAGTTATCTTATTTAGGTAATCATGATGGCTTGCAAGAGTCCTCTAATGATTTATGAGAACGACTTTGGTCGAGCTCATTTCCAACTTAATATAATCCTATGAGGCCACACAGAAAAGAACAAATCATTTAAAGGCTAAAGTGGTTGTTGGCCTTTTTGGCACGACTGTGCCACATTGTGACTACGACCTTGCCGATCGACACGACCGTGCAATTTGTGAGCATGACCGTGCCAGAATTGTGAGAAAGTCATATTGTCTCGGCCCAATTGGCACGACCATGCCAATTGCTTGGGACAGGTTGACGGATTAGTTTAATGAGTGATGGGAATTAGGTCTCTAATGTTGGATATTATGCCTAGGCCCTTGAGAAAAGCCTATGCGTTATATCATAGCTTCATTGTTATAGAGATAATAAACCCGATTATTATATCTTTTGCATGTTTATTATAATAATCATTATCCCTAGCACTTATGAAGGGCTAGCATGAGTTTAATGGATAATCATATGATGATTATAGCGCATAGGATGCGGATTAAACTTGTGGGTACATGTTGGAGAACAAGTACTGGATAGACCCGTTATGAGATTTATGTCATGGTCAAATGTCATAATTAAATCTCATAATAGTTATATCATTCATCCTTAGACCTGAGATTATCATAGTCTTCCACATGATGAACATTATGTTTGACGTACTCAAACGCTACCCTAACCGGGAAGTTATAAAGGCTACGACTGACATAATCGGATTCCTGTAGGGAAGAATGATAAGTCAAGATGGGATTTGTCCCTCTCTCAAGAGAGATATCTGCTTGGCCACTCGATGAATGAGATTGATAATATTGTACGACCGTACCCAAATGAATTGAAACGTTCAATGCTATTTGCTCATATCAATCTACTCGAGATCAAGAAAGCATTGGACAACATAAGTTGACGTGGACCATGACTTATGTCCAATATGATATCGTGTGACAAAGGGATTGTGATATGTTCTATAAGGTTACTTTGGGCTTTCAAAGTTATACTAATTGGGTAGTCATAATGGCTTGCTACAGTCCGCTTATGACTTACGGGTTCTGACTCGTCCGGACTCGTTGCCAACTTAGTATAATCCTATTGGGTCACACACAATAGAACGGATTGAATAAGGCACAGAAAACGGGAAAAACTAGATCCTGCTGGAAGGATCAGTACGGATGGTTTGGGAGCCCCCAACCAATCCGTACGGATGGTTTGTCCAGACGGAAAACAGTTTGTTCAGATCTCTTGTTAGACAAGGAATTCTGATCCCAAAAGGAATTAGGTTTATACCCTATTATATATGTGTGCAGTCGAGTTTGAGAAACCTAATGGTTGATTTTAGAAATCATAACATGTTGTTTGAGAAACAATTACACACATATAGAGGGGATTATTAGTTTTGAGATTTAGAATCATCATAACTAAATAATCAATGAAGCAAAAATTCTTACGAAGAAATCATTTCTTCATCAAGCCTTGGGTCTAGCAATCCAGATCAAGAAGGTGTTCTTGATATTCGTTCGACGTGTGGATACCGATGGAGGGTGTTTCCTTTAGCACCTCAAAGTCTGTGTTCATGGATTCGATCTTCAAGGGTATGTTTCTTTCATCTTGTATTTAATTTAATCAACATGCACGGATCCAGGCTCTTGGGTGTTTGATTTATATGTTTAAATCGCTGCGCATGATGTATCAAAACTCAACAGTGGTATCAGAGCCCCGTTCGTTGTTGATTATTTTAGTATATCATGTTGAAATTGTTTAATTCGATTATATGATATCTACATGATAATAAGATGAATGTGTGATTTGAGTTTTATATATGAGATATAAAGGTTTATGAGCATGACATGGGGATTATGTGAGTATTATATTGATTTGATCTATATGAATAATTGCATGTTGGGATTATCAATAAATAATTGAATTATGTGTCTTGATAATTTAGATCTAATTTATATATATAATGAATTGTTTATTCATGATATTGATTAGATCTAATTAAATTCGTAATCTGTAAATTCATGTTTCTGTAATCTGATTATGTACAAACATGATATTGGATTTGGTCAAATTTCTGAAATTCTGAAAAACCTGGAAATTTGGGATCCTACCAATGGATCCGTACGGATGGTTTGGATGATGCCAAACTGATCCGTACGGCTAGTTTGGAAATTCTCAGATTTGATTTTGTTTTCTGGTGTTCAGATTATTCTGTAAATTGTTTACAGAATTCGAATCTGGAAACTGGAAACTGCTTTCAGACGGCTGGTTTTCGAAACCGTGTTTCCTGAAACAGTTTTCGGCCGAAGAATTCAAAAGGAATTGCAGAAATCAGAGTTCTAAAGAGTTTAGAACTGCTGTAATCTGTGAGATTAAGAGACAATGAAAGATCTTGAAATAAGTATCCAATCTATACGGGAATGTGGATGCCTTTTGGCTTAGTTTCGACCGTATAGAGAAGTTGCTTGGTTTCTTGATCTTAGCACGGAAGTGTGGATGCCTTTGGTTTAGTTTCGGCTGTGCAATTTGTGCTTTCAATTTCAAGATGCTCTGTGGTGACCGGTTTGGAAAATTCTGATTCTAATCTTTTTCAGATGGCTGGTTTTGGAAACCGTGTTTCCTGAAACATATTTAAGTTCAGAAGTCCAAACTGTTAATGAGATCAGAATCTTAAAGGAGTTTAAGATTGGCGTAATCTCAAAGTTTCAGAATTATCCCTATACAAAGTTCAAATCGTTTGCAAGAGAAGGAAACTATATTTGGATTAATTTATTGCATGGACCAATGGCAGGCTTACGCCTTATTTCTGGGAAAGCGAATGAAATATCCAATCTGTAAATTGTTTACAGATAATTTAGATTCCGTCCCCATTATGTTGCTTTATAATTAAATCACAAGATTTTGCTTTTGTTAATTAATTGGATTAGTTAACATCATTATGCAAAGACTATATTATATTATGTTTGACATAATTAAATATATGATGCATATCTCTAAGCAAATAAACCTTCTTAAAACTTAAGTCAAGTGCGAATCCATGATTAAAACACTTGCGAGTACATGGGTAGTTTTATATGGGTTACGCCCTAGCGTAGGCGCATTAATTCTATTCATCTATGAGCAATATGAGTGAATCAGAGTTTCCTATACGTTTAAAATGGTTTGGCTTAATTGGGCTATCAAAACAGTTTTTGGCCTAAGGCACAGATGAGATTAAAACATGTTTGACATAAGATGTCTAACAATCTCATAAAAGATCTAAGAGTCACATATGATGTGATTGATAAAGTGTTATCTACCTAAATAACTTGATTTTGAGCAGTTGTGCCCTAGCCGACTCAAAGTTGGGTGAAATACGGATCTTAGCCTACTTAAATTATATTATACAATTGTTGTATTTGAAGGTGTATAATTTAGTGGGAGTATTATGAAATACATTAAATGTCTCTAAATGATAATGGTATGAAATATATGTGTACATTTATTTGCATATTTCGTAGAATGTCTTAAACTATAATCATGTATAATTACTGCGATTGACCCCACTTAAAGAGAATAAGATTAACTTCTTTGACCTAATCATGAGCTTAAGAATTGTTCTAAAGCAAGAACGGAAGTCATGAATTCTTAATAAATCATATTCCTAAGCAACCTTATGCCTTAAAGGTGGACAAAGACATTGATTAGAAACATGTGGATGATTCTATATATGTCAATCGTCCTAAGACTTGCCATCATGTGTTTGGAACTTTAGAAGTATCTAAAACGTATGAATGCTTATGCGATAAGCAATCTCGTAGGAAACGTTCCTACAAGCAAGAGAGGCAAATAAAGTTTGAGATTGATTAGAGCCTAACATTCATGTGATGAATGAAAGGTATGTTAATAAGTTCTCATGTTTTGAACATAGAGAAACATATTAATTACCTTAGTTGGCTTGGTTATCATGTTAGTTTGGAACTAACAAATGGATTTGATATCAATTCATAAGCGACATTTGATGTTTAAAATGCTATGTCTTAATATCAAATGGAAACATTATCAAACTCTAAAGGTTAATAAGGACAAGGATTTAAGATAAAGGCAAGACAAAAGTTATCAAGCCTAAAAGGAAATATTTGTGGCAAAACCTAAAATCCAAATAATGTAATTTGTACCTTGGAAATAGGATTGACCGTTGGTGAAATTACAATTTGAATTAAAAGATCAAAAGGAAGGGTAGTTGGACTACCACTTCAAGTATTTATGTTAAAATTTCTACTTGTAAGGGTAAAGATTAACCTATGTGGCAATAATGATGCAATGGTTGCAACATTAATCATAGGAACTTGCGAAGTGTCTTTACCTAATAAGTTCATATTTGTTTTGAACAAATGGTGCTATGTTCTTATTTTAAGTAGAAATATTATTTTAGATTACGAGATGGGAAGTACCGAAACACCCATCTCGCCCAACTAAAGTTGGTCTTTCTTGATCAAAATCTACATGAATAAAAACGTTCTTCTTCTTCTTCTTTAAGTCATGAAAAGGGGGTTTAAAATAGAGTTTGGAATGTAGGAGATAACTCCTTAACCAACCTCAATGAGATGAGGTGATCATTAGAGTCATGTCCCAAAATGATTTGGGTGATTGCACATTTGATTAGAGTAAAAGAGAAAGATGATATGAAGTAGAAAAGAAAGGAAAAGATGGACTTTTACCTACAATTCGAAGACCTTCAAATGTTGCTTGAAGAAATCCTTGGAGAACCTTTAGAAAGTGATTTTGGTATAGTTTTTGTAAGTTCAATCTTCGATCTTTCGGTTGGTTTTCGATCCTTGAAAATTGAGGTAAAGAGAGGTTTTTATAGGTGAAAGAGGAGTGTTTTTGGTGCCAAAACTCAGTCACCAAGAAATCCTTCCCGGGCAAAATCCTGTAAATTGAGCAAGGGAGGGAATCCTGGCCAGAAATCTGTAACTAACGCCCAGAGGCGCGCGCTTCCTGCTTTGGGGGTGGGAGGCACGCGCGCCTGGCTCCTCCTGTCGGAGGCGCGCGACTCAGAGAAGGCAATTTTGACAGAATGGACTAGAAAGTCAGCCCTGTCATTTAGTTTAGTCCCTGGACTTAACGAAGTCAGTCAGGAACTTAACAGAAGTGACAAAAACTAACGAGAAACACTTAAAATGGGGAGAAACACAAAATCAAATGTGCAATCGGGGTGAGCGGTCCAAGGCGGGGTGTCTACAGAGCCCCTCGGCGACGTGGACTGCAAAGCAAAACGCGTCGACGAAAGTTAAAAACACCCGCCGAGGACATCACCAAGAAAAAGCAAAGACTCGATGAAAGCAGGAATTTGAAATTGCGAAAGATAGTGTGCGCTCCCTGTGTGAGCGGCTTTTGTTGATAGAGGGGGTGGCATGATCCGTTAGGTGAACCTGCCAGCTGAATGTTTTGAATGAGGCCGTTAGTGAACCGGTTTGATGAATCCGTTAGTGAATCCATTTGATGAGCCCGTTGGTGAACCCTTGTTGACGAATCCGTTAGTGAATCCGTTTGATGAATCCGTTAGTGAATCCCTTGGATGAGTCCGTTGGTGAACCCTTGTTGACGAATCCGTTAGTGAATCCGTCTGATGAATCCGTTAGTGAATCCCTTGGATGAGTCCGTTGGTGAACCCTTATTGATGAATCTGTTAGTAAATCCTTTTGATGAATCCGTTAGCGAATCCCTTGGATGAGTCCGTTGGTGAACCCTTGTTGACAATCCGTTAGTGAATCCGTTTGATGAATCCGTTAGTGAAACCCTTGGATGAGTCCGTTGGTGAAACCTTGTTGACGAATCCGTTAGTGAATCTGTTTGATGAATCCGTTAGTGAATCCCTTGGATGAGTCCGTTGGTGAACCCTTGTTGACGAATCCGTTAGTGAATCCGTTTGATGAATCCGTTAGTGAATCCTTGGATGAGTCCGTTGGTGAACCCTTGTTGACGAATCCGTTAGTGAATCCGTTTGATGAATCCGTTAGTGAATCCCTTGGATGAGTCCGTTAGTGAACCCTTGTTGACGAATCCGTTAGTGAATCCGTTTGATGAATCCGTTAGTGAATCCCTTGGATGAGTCCGTTGGTGAACCCTTGTTGACGAATCCATTAGTGAATCCCTTGAATGAGTCCATTAGTGAACCCTTGTTGACGAATCCGTTAGTGAATCCGTTTGATGAATCCGTTAGTGAATCCCTTGGATGAGTCCGTTGTGAACCCTTGAGGGACGAATCCGTTAGTGAATCCGTTTGATGAATCCGTTAGTGAATCCTTGGATGAGTCCGTTGGTGAACCCTTGATGACGAATCCGTTAGTGAAATTCGTTGATGAAATATTGCTTTGAAGTCTCGTGCCACTTGGAGTCACACTTGACTTTTTTGAATTGTGGGGTGCGGGCACAGTTGACCGCGACCAGAAAAATGTTCCTGCTGGGGATGAAATGTTGAGATTGACTCTTGAGGGGGGTGTGGCACCCGTGACAGAACTTAGGGAGTTCGGAATCCGTGGGGAAACCTTGATACGATGCATGGATTCTTGCATGGGAGACTGCTTCTGAACCTGCCTGATGATGGGAAGAGCGCGCGTCCGGGCCTCGTTGTGGGACGCGCGTGCCTCAGATGAGTATGTCGGGGAGGCGCGCGCTGGCGCATAAGTTCAGCATATTTTAAACAGGTTGTTCGCTGTTTTCGGCCAGTTTTCAAAAATTTGAAGAACCCTCCAAATTCCAAGCCCAATTTTCGTAGAGAAATCACCTCAAAACACTTTCTTGCTGCTCTAGGATCAATTCCGTCAAAGAAACGATGGCGGATCGTCAGCAATCACCTCCGTTTGAGATGCCACAGGGCGAGGAGCCCGAAATTGGGGTTGAAGCTATGGACCGAGCTTGCTTACTTTCCGGCCTCATACCCATATTTCTCACTTCGTGACTTCGGGTTTGGTAAGAATGCCTCACCTTTCTTGTCGATTTCGGGTTTCATGAAGTTCTGTTTTCTTTACCCGAAATATTGCTGCAGTAGCTTTATTGATCATTCTTTGCATGTTGTTTGTTGTTGCTGATTTGTTGTAAGAAACATGTTGGGATGTCCATTTTCATGTTCACACACTTGCTTGTATATTGTTCTGCCATTGAAATCTCTGTGTTGAGTTCATCCGTTTTCTAGCAGTCATGCTGATGAAATTTTTGTTGTTCCTTGTTCTTTTTCAGGAGTGGAGCCGCCTATCGGAGATTCAAGGCGGAGCTCATGGTCCAGTGGCCATTTGGAACAAATTGCCCGAAAATGTGAGGGCTCGAGTTTAGGCTACCCACTTTGGCCTTTTTATCATTAGTCTGCCGGCACTGAAGAATGACCCGGATGTTATTCAGGCTTTGAGAGAGAGATGGTGGGACACCACCCATACTTTTCATTTGCCCATGGGAGAGGTCACGATGACGCCCACAGACTTTACGGCATTGACTGGTCTGCCGTTTGCGGGGGAGCCTGTCCCTTGCGTTTCGAGGGGGACCCTTAGGACTGCCGACGAGCTGTTGGCTCTCGTTGACTGTGGCTTCCCGGTGAAGAATTTCCGGGTCACTTGGGGGAGCATCCGCCGATATTTTAGCATTCTTGCAGCTGAGCCTCTGGGTGTCACTGCTGAGCGGGTAGATGCTGTGGCCCGTTGTTTCATATGGTACTTGTTGTCTCATACCCTGTTTGCTAGTGGAGGGTCCTCGGCCTCTTTGGCTTTGCTTGACTTGTTGGTGGACTTTGACCAGGCCGGTCATTACAACTGGGGTGCAGCGGGCTTGGCTGCTTGTTATCATGGTATGGATCTGACTAGCCGCTCGACCACCAGCTCGGTCACGGGTTTCAGCCTGTTGTGGGAGGTATACTTCTTTCCTTTTTCTTTTCGACCTTCTTGTCATTGCTTTACTGTATCTTTGAACTGTCATTTAATTCTGCTCTTGCCTCTGTTTTGCAGCTATGGGCCTTTGCTGTTTAGGAGCTGAGGGACTTTAAGATCAACAGAGAAGGTCAGCCCCAGTATCCGGACTGCGTGAGGTGGTCATATAGGGAGAGGAACGTGAGGACCGCACTGCTCCCATTATCCTGCTTTCAGCTCGGCGCCACTTGGATTCTTTGAGGCCGGAGGCTGTCGCCTTTTCTTTGTTTCCGTGGAGAGCTATTTATGCCTTTGTTGAGCATACCCTGATTCCACCCGTTCGAGGCTCCTGATGAGCTCAGTGGAGTGCATGGCGATGTACCTTGGAGAGAGAGAGAGAGTTTTGGCAGCATGGTGGTCAGGTGACGGACTTCCACCACCCTCCTAGGCCGGCGGTTCCTGATGTTCCGCCTTTCTGTCCTCGTAATTGGAGGGCTCTTTCAGAGGCCGACCGGGCAGTCTATCTTGCGGGGGTTGATGCTGTCCCTTTCATTCATCTGGAGCAGGATTACGGTTTATTCCGGGAGCATAACCTCCAGCAGGGTTTCATGTTCACTGATCCGAGGGAGACACATGTTGCTCCGCAGACTTCGGCCCGATTCTATCCCACCGGTGCTGGGTATTGTTTTGATCCTCCTTTGCCTCCTCCTTATTACACTTATTCAAACTTCGGGGTTTTGAGGAGCAGAGGGAGATTGTTCCCGAGGATATATCACCGGAGAGAGAGCCTCCCGCTCAGGCTGCTGTGGTATGTTTTTCTGACCATCTTTGCATTTTCTCAGTTCCAGTCTTGTTTTCTGTCCTTTGTATTGATGTAATTTCTTTTCCCTGTTTTTTTGTTGCGCAACAGGTGCCCGTAGCTGCTTATAGGCACTTGGGTAGGCAGAACAAAGGAATGAGGCGGAGGCTCCGCCAGCTGGAGGAGAGGGTGCTGGAGCTGTGCAGGGATATTGCTGCCATGACTAGAGATGCTGCCGGTGCTGTCTCTGGTGCTGCGAGAGGAGCTGCCCGAGGTGCTCGGGGCATGGGAGAGGCTGCAGGGATGCTGCACTGGACATTGATGAGGCTGTCTCTTCAGCGAGGCAGTCGCTGAGCAGGAGTCTGAGCCACGGAGGTAGCCATAGTAGGAGCCTGAGCCGAGAGGGTAGCCAGAGCCGGGGCGGCGCCAGTTCATTAGGGAGAGCTGCCAAGAGGACCCGTCCTGATGTTGTGATTGAGACATCTGAGTCTGAGGATGATGATGATGATGATGATGAGGATGATGATGACGATGAGGAGACCGAGAGCGGTAGCAGGGGGTGAGCACAGTGTTGGTGATGACGTGCCCGAGCTGTTGTGGCTGAGAGGATGAGGGATTGAAACACTTTTACTTTTGCCTGTAATAACATTTAACATGTATTTACAATCCTATTTATTTTACTACTCATTTTATGTTCTATTAACGACTCGATCTTAGATGTCGACCCTTTACAAACAAATGTGTGCCCAAAGGATGCTTGTTGTCGATGCTTGAACTCCTTTTTGTTGCTGGGATTGATTTTGCTGCAGGTTGGATATGTTGAAGTGCTTGGGTTCTGTTCTGAACTGACAAGGGCTGTTTCTGTCTGAACTGCTGTCAAAGGCGCGCGCGTCGGGCCTTGCTTGTGGGAGGCGCGCGCGTTGTGCAGCCTTGGTCGGAGGCGCGCGCTTCTGGCCTGCTGAATTACAGCCCCTTTCTTTTTCTGATCAGAATGTTCCAACAGCTATAAATTTGAACCATTTTCGACCAGAATGGTCACACAGCATTCTTTTGCAAACACTTTCTCCTCCTAAACCACAAAATTCTTGTCATAATGGCCCCAATGACTTTCTCCTTTGAAGTTAAGGTTTCCGTCCCCGAGGGTGAGAAGTCTTTCCAATGGTGAACGCCGTTCCAGCTGTGGGGTCCGTCTCGATGGTGGAGAAGCGTCCGAGCATTTTTGATCGTTTGGGAAGGCCCAATGACGATGTTGTTGACCCCGTGAGACCGGTGGTTCATGTGCGGGACTATAGACCCCGTCATTTTCCCAAGAAGAAGAAAGGTAAAGGAAATTCCTCCTATGTGTGGAAGCGTCCCATGGTTGTCCCTGCTAAGGCTCCGCTTGATAAGGGTAAAGGGAAAGCCGTTGATGAAGCTCCGTCCCGTCCTAGCGTTTTCTCCCGTCTTGGCGGTCCCAAGAATGTTTCGTCCCCATCCAAGAAGATTAAAGGGCATAACAAGAAGCAATGGGTTCCCAAACCTAAGAAAGATTAGATTTTTCTTTGTACCCCAAGAGATTGCAATTAGACCACTTTGTTTTAGGATTTAATGTTTTGATGTATTTTGTTGCTCAATAAATCCGTTGTAATGGTTTGAATAATTCATTGAATGAATAAGAATTGCATTTCGTTATTGAAGTGAATTGGGTATTTTTATATGTTTTAGACCGCACCCGAAGGTTGCCTACGTTCCTCCAGTTGGGAGGCTCAGGTCTTCGTAGTTCAAACAAACAAAGACCATTTTTTTTTTTTTTTTTTTGTGTGCACCCTGTTTTTTGCCTAGACCGTCCTTTCGGGTTTTCAATCTAGCGGGCTTCTTTTTTGCACGTGCTCTAATTTTTTCCTAGGCCGCCCTTGCGGGTTTTCAACCTAGCGAGCGTTTTTTTTTTTTTTTTTTTTTTTTTTTTTTTTTATTATTAGCGTAGAACCTCTTGAGCTTGTCGAGGTTGACCTCCTTTGGCAGCTGGTCACCATCTAAATCCACGAGCCGGACTGCACCACCGCTTAGTATCTTTTTGACCACGTACGGACCGATCCATCGGGGTCCCCATTTCCCCAGGGGATTCATGGCATTAGGAGGATGTTGTCTTAAGACCAAATCTCCCACATTGATGTTTCGAGGCTTCACTTTTTGTTGAAAGCTCTTGCCATCCTTTGCTGATATGCCCTCGTGCGTTCGAGTGCTCTTAACCTTTTCTCGTCGAGTAAGGCTAGCTGTTCGTATCGACTTTGCATCCAGTTGACCTCGTTGACTTGATTCTCGAGGAGGACCCGTAGAGATGGGACTTCAAGTTCGATAGGGAGTACGGCTTCAGAACCATAGACTAATGCATACGGAGTTTCTCCTGTTGCGGACCGTATTGATGTGCGGTAGCCCCACAATGCTAATGGTAGCTTCTCGGGCCAATCCCTTCCTGTTGAGGCCATTTTCTTGACGATGGTCTCGATGGTTTTATTTGCTGCTTCACCGCGCCATTTGCTTGGGGACGGTAAGGAGATGACTTGTGCTTGGTGATCTTGTATTCTACCAAAAGTGCATCCATTTCCTTCTCAAAGTGAGAGCCGTTGTCGGAAATGATTTCATGAGGCACGCCGTATCGGCACATGATATTAATCTTTACAAATTCGGCCACTTTCTTGGCGTTGAGGGTCTGATAGGCTTGTGCGACCCACTTTGTGAAGTAGTCGACTGCCACTAGGACGAATGACTGCCCATTGCTTCCGGCAGGATGAACTTTACCGATGATGTCTATCCCCCAAAAGAGAAAGGCCAAGGTGTGACCATGTTGTAAAGTTGTGAGGGTGGAGCATGTTGCAGATTAGCGTGGAATTGGCACTTGGCACACCTTTTGACTTTCTCGATACAGTCTCGTTCCATAGTGCTCCAATAGTAACCAATGCGAAGTATCTTCTTGACTAGCATAAACCCATTCATGTGGGGTCCACATTCTCCTTCGTGCACTTCACACATTATCTCTTGAGCTTCGGTCTCATTGGCGCATAAGAGATTGATCTCCGTCGTGGTGCCTTTTATAGACTCGGTCCCCAATCAGTACGTACCGAGAGGCTAACCTTTGCAGAGCTGCTTGAGACTTCTTATTGATGTTCTCGGGATAAGTGCCATCTTTGAGGAAATTCATGATATCCGAATACCACGGAGAGTTTGTTTGAACCTCGTTGATCTCGATACTCATGCAATATGCCGGACTGTTCCTTCGAGCAATTTTGAAAGGCTTCACCATTTTCCCTTTGGGCATTTCAACTAATGAAGCTATAGTGGCCAGTGCATCGGCGAAGCGATTCTTATCCCTTGGCAGGTAGTTGAAAGTGATCTCTTGGAATGTTCAAACAGTTCTTCAAGGTGCTGACCATATTGTTGGAGAGTCGGGTCTTGGGTTCGCCATTTACCCGATTGCTGATTGATAAGGAGCAAAGAGTCGCCGAACACTTCTAGTTCTTGACGTTTCTTTCGAGAGCTGCTTCGAGCCCTGCTATGCATGCTTCGTACTTGGCAATGTTTTTGGTAGCTTCGAATTCCAGGCGGATGGCAATGGGGTGTAGATGTCTTTTGGATCGACAAGCAATACCCCTATACCAAAACCATGTTTATTGGCGGCGCCATCGAAAAAAGTTGCCACTTATTTTCCTCGGTTGCAGTACAAATTAAATGCTCGTCGGGGAACTGTACGTCTTCCCCCTTCACTTCGTCACACGGGAATTCGGCAAGCTGGTCACTGAACACTTTCCCCCTGACGGATTTTAGTGTGACGTAAGTGATATCATAGCCGGCGAGCATGAAGTACCATTTGGCTATTCTTGTTGACATGAAAGGCTTCTCGAAGATGTAGCGGAGCGGGTCCACCTTTGCTACTAGCTTGATCGGAAAAGCTTCCATATAGTGTTTGAGCTTTTGAGTGACCCAAACCAATGCTGCACATGACTTCTCTAAGACAGAGTAGTTCTTTTCGCCTCCTTGGAATCGGCGACTGACAAAATAAATGGCGTTCTCCTTTGTGGACTCTCGTTGCTCTTGTGCTAACATAGCCCCTAGGGCTTCATCATTGACAGTGAGATAGAGCAACAGAGGTTTCTCCTTGTGCGGCGGGACTAGAACAGGAGGGCACGTCAAGTAATGCTTCACTTGATCGAAGGCTTCTTGGCACGCGTCGGTCCATTCTAGAGCCACATTCTTCTTGAGTAGCTTGAAATTGGCTCGCACATGGAAGTGAGTTGGTGCACAAACCGACTGATGTATTGGAGTCTGCCCATGAAACCTTTAATCTCTTTCTGCGTCTTTGGAGGAGGCATGTCAATGATTGCCTTGATTTTGGAGGGGTCTACTTCAATTCCCCTTTCAGTGACCATATAACCAAGAACTTTGCCTCGGATAACCCCGAACGTGCACTTTGCAGGGTTGAGCCTCATCTTGTGTTGACGAAGACTTTCGAAGAACTTGCGGAGATCGATTAAATGTTGACCATCGGTCCCTTTGGAGTGAATGATCATGTCGTCCACATAGACCTCGATTTCTTTGTGAATCATATCGTGGAACAAGTCTGTCACGGCTCTTTGGTAGGAAGCCCCAGCATTTCTTAACCCAAATGGCATGACTGTGTAGCAAAAGGTACCCCACGGTGTTGTGAAGGCTGTCTTATGTTGATCTTCCTCGGCCATGAGAATCTGATTGTACCCAGCGAACCCATCCACGAATGAGCGAACCTCGTAGGCAGCAGTGGAGTCGACTAGCATGTCGATATTAGGGAGTGGAAAATCATCCTTTGGGGAAGCTTTGTTTAAATCCCGGAAGTCTACACAAACTCGAACCTTGCCGTTCGCCTTCCTGACTGTCACAATGTTGGCTAACCATGTCGGATACTCGATAACCTTGATGAAACCCACACTGAGGAGCTTCTCAATCTCTTCTTTGACCTGCAGAGACCATTCTGGCTTGATCTTTCTGAGCTTCTGCTTTACTGGCCTGGCATCTTCTCTGATCGGAATCCTGTGCTCCGCTACCTTTCTGTCCAAACCCGGCATGTCTTTGTATGACCATGCGAACACATCCACGAACTCCCGTAGTAATGCAGTCAATCTGTCTCTGTCGTCTCCCTTGAAGAAGCTTCCAATCTTAGTTTCTTTGGCTCTTCTTCGGTACCCAGATTAACAACATGCAATTCTTCGTCAGCCTTTGGACCATTCTCACCACGACTACGGACTTGTTGAGCAAGTTCATTTAAGTATGTTGTGTTTTCGTGGTCTATTTCATCATAATTTGAATCGTTATTAACTTGTTCGTTAAGTTCATTATTAGTTAATTCATCATTTATGATGTTTGCAATCTCAGGGTACTCAGAAATATCAAATTTTTCATTAGCAAAGAAAGGAAACACACGCTCGGCTATGGCCTCCAAATCCTCTTGGGTGAGGGTATTAGAGACACTCTCGGACTCGAAAGTAAGTGTGAGCTGCTCTTCCTTTGTTGCTGTGCGGGGTATGCAACCCATTTCTTGGACTAAGAATTCTTCGGATACCACGGGCCCTTTTGTTGAATACCAATTGTTGATCGGCTCGGAGCTTGGCGGGATCTCACTGAGAGTCTCGTTCATGATGACGGTGTCATGGATGGCGTTAACTTGGCATTCATTCATCATGGCAAGCTCTTCGAACATGGAGGCTAAATCTGTCAGTTCTTCCCCCACGGTGATTTCTGTCTCGGACTATAGTTATCTTCCTTCCCCACCATTCACGGGGCGACATGGGAGTTGGTTCCTTTCGGATATCTGGATCTCACAATCGGAGAAGATTTCGAGGCCGGGCTTTTGACACCCTTATTGTTAACCCACGGCTCGGGAAAGATCATGTATGGAACGTCTTCCCCTTGGCGGACAAAATAACCATTCAACGTCTTGCGGTAAGGCCTTAGATTAGGGACTTCATAACGACGGCCTTCTTTACGAGCTCGGGCCTTTTCGTTCTTGATCGCTTGCTCTTGTTTCAAGTCTTCTTTGGAAGGCTCATACCCCAAACGAAGGTGTTCTTGACAAATGGGACTTGCACGGGATGTAGGATTCCTTGTTGATATCTCCCTAAGCCTAAACCAGGGAAGTAGTCCATATTCCTCATCATGCGGAGGACTTTGTGATTGCTGGGGGTCCATGATCCGTTTCCCCTTCTTTGTCAATGGCGTTGATTGAGACGCCGGAGAGAGTGGAGTCTGGTAGACCATGCTGAACTTGGTGGACGGGCTCACCTTTTCTGTGGATAGTGACGTTTTCAGCCATTACGGTCACTATTTCATCACCATTTCGGATCTTGACACATTGGTGGAGAGTTGACGGTACGGCATTAGCACTGTGAATCCATGGTCGACCCAAAGTAAGTTGAACGAGGCCGGGATATCAAGCACTTGGAATGGAACGGACATGACCATGCTCCCAAACTCAATGTCTATTTCGATCATACCCATGACTGTACGGGCGGTGCTGTCATAACCTCGGATTACTTGAGTAGAAGGCTTCAAATCGGAATCCTTAAGCCCAGTATGCCCATGATTCTACCAGGCATGAGATTGAGTGCGGAACCACCGTCCACTAAGACTCTTGAGACGGGCCTCCCCTTGCTCGTACCTTGAGGTAAATAGCTTCGTTGTGGTCGGAACCGAATGGTAGAAGGTCCATATCGGCAAAGGTGAGGACGTTGCCAATATGAATGTGACCGATCATTGCCGTGAGGTCCTCGGGAGTAGTATCGGGAGAAACTGATGTATCATCGAGATTGCAGATGACAAGATCTCGGTGTTTCTTTGAGGATGCAATGAGGTCCCAAATAGAGATGTTGGCTTGAGTTTTCTTGAGTTGGACAAGTAGAGGATCTTCGGGAGTGTGTGAGCTTGCGGCCTTTGAGAAGAGGAGCTCGGTGCGGAAGTGGAAGGGTTGCTTGCTATGACTCGACCGGATCGAGTTAGCATGTTGACGTTCCCATCTTGCTTCTTTTTCCTATTCTCTAGTACTTCCCTCATTACCTCATCGTAAGTCACTACATAACAAGAATTGTCAAGTTTATTCATAACATTGGGGCCCCATTCACAATTGGGATTGAATGGGTGGTCCCCTCGAGTTCTCCTATCTCTATTACATTGACATGCTCGTCATTAGTCACTACAAATTCTTTCTTATCTATGAGATCTTGAATGACATTGCGGAGAACGAAGCAATCCTCGGTGGTGTGGCCACTATATTGGTGGTAGCCACAATATTTGTGGTGAGCATGATTGGGGTGGATCGTCTTGGGTTGGTACCCTTGCACGGGTGTGACTTGACCCTTGTGCCTCGAACACCTCGGTTTGAGTCATGCCTTGGAGAGTCGTGTAGACACGCTCACTTAGGACTTCTTCCCTTGAGGTGGGGAAACCTTTTGTAATTCCCCTTGTCAATAGTGACGGCGTTGACCGAGGCCTCTTTTGTGGAGTTGGAAGCGGCCTTGTAGCGGTAAGTAGGAGTGGTCTTCTTAATCTCCTTGAGCAAGTCATCCATGCGTACCCCTGCCTCATACATTTGGGAGAAGTCGGAGTAGCAAGCCCCACTTAGGTGAGTGCGGAGATCAATCTTGAGACACTTGAGAAATATGTCCATTTGCTCTTTTGTGTTCGGCCTCTCAACAATTTCAGAGAGTTTGTCATTCCATCTCCTTGTGAAGTCGATGAAGGACTCATTGTCTCGTTGAGTAGTGTTCTCTAGCTCTTTCCTTGTAGGCCGGTGAGTGGTGTTGCCTGGTATTGGTTCTTGAAGGCAAGCATGGCGGAGTCCCAATCAAGACGGACAGTGAGCGGGAGAGTAGCATACCAATCTTTTGCTGCCCCCTCGAGAGTGAGAGGAAAGCATTGAGCCATCACCTTGGGGGAGACCTTCTTTGAACCATTGCCCAAATATAAGTCTCAATGTGAGCCATAGGACAAGAGTTGCCCTTGAATTTGCTTATGTCGGGCATCTTGAACTAATGGGAAGAGCGGCCATAGTACTCATGAGGATGGATGATTGATAAAGGCTTGTGTCGGAGCCTTTCCCCATGTTGAGCCCATTGAATTTTTGGTCGATGTAGGCCATGATAGAATCCACCATTTTGGGCTCATTGTTCTCGGAACTTGGTTCCCCCATTTTCTTGGTGCGGGTGTTGACATAAGGACTCTTGAACAAACCCTCGGTCAATTCGGATTCATCATCATTGTTCTTGTTCTTTCCCTGGCAAGGTTGGTGAGCTTTTCTTTCATTAGCTCCATTTCGGCCTCGTGGGCCCTCCCTTGGCTGTCGAGGTGGGATTGCCAGATGTCGTCTTTGTTTTGTGCCTCCTTATTAAGGGTGGAGACTTGCTCTTGGAGGAGTTGGACCATCGTTGAGAGCTGTTCGAGAGACATGGTGTTCCTGCTGCCGGTCATGGTTGATGTTGGAGCTGTTGGAGTGATCTCTTCACGGACTAACCGATTTGCTGAATCCCGGTAGACTTTGTAAGTACCAATTGAACCTATATTGCAGAAGAGGCCCTTGTCAGTCTTGAGTAACACTTGCGGTCCATGAAGAGGCTTAGAACACACAGTCGGGCACACGACTCGAACCACATAAGAAAAGACTCTTTTTTTTTTTTTATAAGTCGGAGGGAATGAATCCCTTTTGGGGTTTCTAAGAAAATAATGGAATCGTCACACTAGTATATAGACCATCGCGCGGTCCCATATACTCATCGGATTCCATCGCGCTTGTGAATCCTACATGTATCGGGATTAAACTAAATTAATGTAGTAAAGCATACATGCGGGGACGGATTTTTATTTTCGTCCAAAATAACCACTTTTTGGGGACGGATTTTTATTGCGTCCCTTTCAACAAGTTGGCATGTATGATTTGAAGACATTAGTTTAGGGAAATCTCGGTACATGGAAACCGACTTGAGTCACGGAGTGTTAGACCCTAACTAGAATTGTGTGGTTTGTGCTCGGCTTGAATATGAGGCTCAAAGGTCACCCCCGGCATGTAGTCTTGAACTACGCCACGGGCTGAGGTTTACCGCTTCGAAAGAGCCAAGGTCTGGTGGAGCTTGAAACTTTCTAGGACGGGCCTCGACGGGTTTGGGGTTGGACTTGTGCGACTCGATAGTGAGCAGTTCATAGGAATATGTGCATGTAGTGTGAGGTCTAACAAGTGACAAAAAATTTTTATATATTTTTTTTTTGAAAAGAAAGAAAAACACACAAAACACATAAGCACATAAAATTACAACTCCCGAATCACCCGTGTGACCGGTAAATAAAACACAAAATTAAAACAGTCTGAGGGTTCAATTCTGTTCTGATGCAGGCAACTGTGCCCACACCCCACTGTACTGCTCAGTCACTGAAACCCGTTTCTATTCTGGGAATCAACTCAGAAGCGTGCGCCTCTGAGTGCTGATATGGGACGCGCGCGCATGTCGAAATGCTTATGGGAGGCGCGCGCTTCTGGGGCACACCTGTCAGAATGTCAGACTTTGGACTCAGGGGATTGCCCTGGTCCTATGTTCATATTGTAACCCCTGCAGAAGTGATTAGTGCAGAATAACATAAGAAGAAGATGAAGAACATGAAGAAGTGGGCGATTCTGGTTCTTGATGCGGGATGCGCGCGGCTTAGGCTTAAAAGGCCAGACGCGCGCGCCTCCCCCATCAGGAAACAGAATGCCCAGAAAAGATGTAGATTTCGATCATAATGCAAGTTTAACCCTCAAATACCCCCCAGCAGAGTCGCCACTGTAGATACCCGGGTGGGAAAAGCACGGCTTTAGGCTCGAGCGCGTGGGTTGTCCTAGGATGTCTAACTTGTTTTTAGAGTCGCCACCTATGTTTTGAGGAACATAAGAAAAACCTATTGATTGTAGCCTAAGTTTGATTACGAAAACAGAGATTCTTTGTTTTGAGGTTCGGGGGTTAGATTACGAGATGGGAAGTACCGAAACACCCATCTCGCCCAACTAAAGTTGGTCTTGCTTGATCAAAATCTACATGAATGATAACGTTCTTCTTCTTCATCTTAAACTGCCTCAGACGCATCAGTCTGCTCAAGCAATACTGCAACCTCAAACTCATCAGTTTGCTCAGGCTGAACCGCACTTGTAGATACCTCGGCTTGTTCAACTGGAACCGCAGCCTCAGACACTTCGGTCTGCTCAGGCTCGGTTTGAGTGGAGGGTTTAAGGTAGGGAAGGAGACAGAAAAGATCAACTACAACTGTTCTTCAGTGAACTGAACAGTTGGCAGTTTGAGAGGGGATTTTGGAGGTGAGATAGGTTTGGGTTCAGTGGTGGAGGCTTTCAGTTTTCTCAACAGGTTTACATCTTGTGCAAAGTTCATGATTTTTCAGCATTTGGCTTGATTGGGGATAAGGGTTTTATCTGAGGGTTTAGAAGGGATAGGAGGAGAGTTGGTTTGTGAAGGAATTGGTTTAGAGTAGGGTGGAAGCGGTTCAGAAGAGGGATTGGATAGAATGAGGAAGGATTTGGTAAGGTCGGTTTTGGAGGAAGAATAGATGAGGGTTTGGAAGTTTCAGTTATTTTGGCTTTTTTCTTTCTTGGAGCCGCGGTTTCCCTGGGTTGAGCCGCAGGGATTGCAGGCTCCCCCTCAACCACAGACTCCCTCTCAACGGAGCCTCAGTTCCATCCAGGCTAACTCCTAGCCTATTCAAAGTGGCAGTTTGAGCTGTTTCTCTAGCTCTAGTAGCAGCGGCTTGATCTGCTATGGCACCGCATAAGGTTTGCCTGACTTATTTAGCCGAGCCTCAGGAAAGGGACCTCTCTGTTCTTCAAGCAGAGGATCAGCAGACCATACTGCTTGTGCAAACCGCCATCCAAACGCGGTTCTGAAGGCATCAAGCTTAGAAGCACAACAAACAAGGTCTTCTCATTAGGTTGCACCCACTCAGCTTCATTGGCCACAGAAGCCTTAAAGATCACAGAATCCTGATGAAGGAACTTGGTTATGAGTCTGCAGTGAGTTCTAATCTTTGTTTTTACCAGCGGCTTTGGCAGATGTGTGGCGGCTGAGGCCATTGATCATTTCTTGCATGATGATCCTTGGCCAGTGCAGCTTCTTCCCTTTGTAGATAGCCACGCAGTAGTTGTACTACTCAGAAGTGAAATTGTTGTGATTGCCATTCTTGCACATCACTCCAGTATCCACTAAGTCACACAACATCACCATAACTTCTCCAAACTCCTTCTTAGGGGTGGACTTAGTGTTGAAGACAGAGACCCCCAAGAGCTCCTCAGTAGTTCTGCTGACTAATTCTGGTTTGATAGAAAGAATTCCAGAATTCTCCAGTCCAGCCAAAATAGCAACCTTTGAAGCAGATAACACCACATCCTTTGTCCTTACAGTGGACTTGATGGCATTTTCAGTCTTAACCTCTCCAGACTCTAAGTCTCTGATCTCTTCACCTTTACCATTCAGCAGGGGTACCTCACAGACAATCCCATTGTCAAAGAATTCTGCACAGAGCCTCTTGTCAAACTTTGGTTCATCTACTGGACTAAGGCAATAAGGTTTGGATGTTTGTATAGTAGGGCAAAGCAGTTTTCTTCCAACTGCATCAGCTTCAAATTCGGCTTTGATGATCTGAGATCCAGGTACAAAGTTGGATTCATCCTAAAAATAATCAAAGTTAGTAAGGTTTGGTGCAAGCAGTTTGAATAAACCAAGCATTCAAACTGCTACAAGGAATCCTAACAATGAAATAAGCGGTTGAAGTAAAACAGGGGTAAGATGGTAAACACCCAAAACTAGACATGGAAAGAATTTGAAAAAGCATTTGAATTCATGAAGAACATGATGAACAGGGGATAAACATGCAAAACAAAAACTTAACCAAATTAAGAAAGAAGTATACCAAAAGACTTGAAAAATGCAGATACTAACAAAGTTCTAAATAATAAAAATTCAAATAATAAACCCAGAACATAGTATCAAAATAAATACGAATGAACACCCGAAAAACCCAAAAATCAAAATTGTTCAAAAATTGAACAAAAGACATAAAATAAACATCAAACCCACAGAATATGAACATACGTAATCATAATCATCCAAAAATTGAAAGAAAAGCAGAAAAAATATGAGAAGACGAACAAGCTTTTTCGAACAACAATGGCGGAAAAAATGAAATGCTAGAGTGAAGGGCTCAAGAAATCATACCATATCGCCTTGGATGTTTTAGATGTAGATGGAGCAGAAGGGTCTGAAGATTTCTTAGGTGCCATTTAAATTTCAAAGAAGTATGGGAAATATTGGAGGTTGAGAGTAGAGTGCAGATGAGAGAGAGAGAGAGAGATAGAGTATACGCAAATGAGGAAGAAGGTAAAAAGGTAAAAAGAAATAAACTTTATCTTTTATACTCAATTAACTGTTTCTCGGGTAATGGAACGACGAGAACGGCGCACGATTATCTCCAGATGGCGTCCCACGTCACATAGAATTTAATGCGGCGGAGAAAATTGCAAAAGGGTCCTTATAATTGATATGACATAAAGTAGGGACTAAAATGCAATTTCATACCTGAGCAGTTTGATTGAGCAAACCGACTTACCTTACGTCTTCAGCGGTTTTTCATGAAACTGATGTCTCTCTAATCTGATGGCGGTTTATATGTTTAAACCGAATGACTTTGCTTTCTTGTCGGTTTGAAAGAACCGATTACATTCATTTGACTCGTCAGTTTGATGGAGAATCTTGTACCGAACCATTAATTGATGCGGTTTCAATGATGACAGAACCGCATACTAGATGACTTTTCTAAGCATAGCCAAATCACTTAAACAAAAGATATTAAAAATAATATATATAGATATGATATCTTAAGTTAGTTCTAACATACCCATTTCTCCTCGTAAGTGGTAGAACCTGGAATTTTCAAGCGGTTTAGTGAGGATGTCTGCAATTTGATCATCTGTTCCCACCTTTGCTAGAAAAATGTTTTTCTTTTCAACATGGTCTTTGAGGAAATGATATCTTATGTCGATGTGCTTGGTTTTTGAGTGCTGAACTGGATTGTTGGAGATGGATATTGCAGCAGTGCTATCACAGTAGATAGGGCAGTTTTGTTCAAATATCCCGTAGTCCTCTAACTGTTGTTTCATCCAGAGAATTTGAGAGCAACAGCTTCCAGCCGCTATATATTCAGCTTCAGCGGTTGAGAATGAAACCGACGCTTGTTTCTTGCTGGACCATGATACAAGCCGCGTTCCAAGGAACTGACAAGTACCACTTGTGCTCTTTCTGCTTATCTTACATGCTGCAAAGTCAGCATCTGAATAACCTAATAAATCAAATGAAGATTCTTTGGAGTACCAAAGTCCAAGGTTAACAGATCCACATAAATATCTAATAATACGTTTAACAGCAATAAGATGAGATTCTCTAGGGTCAGCTTGAAATCTAGCACACACACAAACACTAAACATGATATCTGGCCTACTAGCAGTTAAGTAAAGTAGAGAGCCAATCATACCTCGGTAGAGAGTTTGATCAACTTTCTTACCATGTTCATCTCGATCCAAACTGCAGGCTTTAGGCATTGGGGTATCAACTGATTTAGCGGTTTTTCAAGCCCGAACTTCTTTATCAAATCTTTAGTGTATTTGGCTTGGTTGATAAAGATCCCATCATGGCATTGCTTGACTTGGAGTCCAAGAAAGAATGTCAACTCTCCCCATCATACTCATTTCAAATTTACTCTCATTAGCTTCTCAAACTTAACACACATAGTTTCATTAGTAGAACCGAAAATAATATCATCAACATATATTTGAACTAATGATGAATGACTTTTGTGTTTAGCTATAAATAGAGTTGTATCAATTTTACTCGAGAGAAGCCTTGTTCAATAAGAAATTTAGATAGAGTGTCATACCATGCTCTTGGAGCTTGTTTGAGTCCATACAATCCTTTCCTGAGTTTGAAGACATGATTTGGAAGTTTGTTGTCTTCAAATCCTGGCGGTTGAGCTACATAAACTTCTTCTTGTAGTTCACCATTCAGAAATGCACTCTTCACATCCATTTGATATAACTTGAATTTCTTGAAGGATGCATAGGCCAGGAACAATCTTATGGCTTCAAGTCTGGCAACAGGGGCAAAGGTTTCATCATAGTCTATCCTTCTTCTTGCCTATAGCCTTGAGCAACCAACATAGCTTGTTTCTTGTTATGTACCATTCTCATCCATCTTGTTTCTGTACACCCCATTTTGTTCCAATTACTGTATGATCACTGGGCCTGGGAACTAGAGTCCAAACTTTGCATCTTTCAAACTAATTGAGCTCTTCTTGCATTGCCAATTACCCAACTTGATCACTTAGAGCTCATCTACCTTCTTCGGTTCCATCTGAGATAACAGGGCAGTTGAGAAACAAACTGTGATTATCTCTGTGAGTCAAACTCCCTCTGGTTTGGACACCAGTACTGATAGGACCAATAACATTGGCAGTTGGATGGTCTCTATGCTCATTAATTTCAGGAGGGAGGTTGTCTTGAACCACTATTTCTTGAAGATTTTCCAGAGGAGGATCATCCTGATAATCATTGAAATCTTCATTGAAGGTTAGATTTGGAAACTGGTTCAACAGTTTGAATGGGGTCAGAAGACAGCGGTTCAACAGTTACACCATCAGCGGTTTGAGTAGGTGCGGCTGAAGAACTGGATGAAGCGGTTTGAGTAGGATGGTTGTCAGTTGCTCTATGTCTAGTGCCTGTCTCAAAATCACTAAAATCATTAGCAACATTTGGAGCCATATGTGGCTCAAGGAGAGCATGTTCATCAAATGTAACATGGACTGACTCTACAATTTTTAAAGATGTCTTATTGAAACAACGAAAAGCTTTGGAGTGTTTAGAATAACCAACAAAAATACCTTCATCGGCCTTAGCATCAAATTTACCTCGATGCTCTTTGCCATTGTACAAGATATAACACTTGCATCCAAATATCTTGAAGAAGGCAATGTTGGGTGATCTGCCTCTCCACAATTCATAAGGAGTCTTGTTGTGAACTTTTGATGATGAGGGAGCGGTTCTGGGTGAAGCATGCGGTATTGACGGCTTCGGCCCAGAAGTATTTGGGAAGCTTGGCTTCGGCATCATAGTCTTCCCGGCTTCAATCAAAGTCCTGTTTCTTTTTTCCACTACTCCATTTTGTTGTGGAAACTCCCAGCGGCAGAGAAATTATGATCAATTCCATGATCATCACAATATTGGGCAACACCATTGTTTGTAAATTCGGTTCCATTATCTGAACGCACGGCAAACAATGTCATCCAATTTCTGAGTTTGGAGCTGTCTAAAGAGAGCGGTTACGATGCCATAAGTATCATCTTTAGAGGCCATCATTTCCACCCATGTATATCTTGAATAATCATCAACCACCATAAGTGTTATAGCGGTTCCTCCTATACATGGCGGGGTGGGACAGGTCCAAATAAATCCATGTGCAGCAGTTGCAAACAGCGGTTCGTTGAAGGCGCGGTTTTACTAGGAAATGACTGTTTGGGCTGCCTTCCAAGCTGACATGATTTACACTTTTCATCATGATGGTCAGCCACTTTGGGTAGTCCTTTTACTATACCATCCCTATGCAGATTTGCTAGATACTTGAAGTTCAAGTGGCTGAGCCGCTTATGCCATAACCAGCTACTTTCACTTATATTTTTGGCTACAAAACAAAGGTCAGCAATAGAAACAATATTGCTTAAATAAATTATATAAACATCACCTGTTCTGTTGCCAGTCAGTAGAGTGACTCCAGAGGAAGCATCTTTGATATAACAGCTAGTTGAAGTGAAGATGCAGTTCATTCCTTTGTCACAAAACTGAGATATGGAGAGAAGGTTGTGCTTGAGTCCTTCTACTAGTGACACTTTTTCAATAGTCACCTTTCCTCGTTTGATTGTTCCATATCCTACTGTTTCTCCTTTCTTGTTGTTACCAAACACTACTGGGGGACCTTTCATTTGGATGAAACTGCAGAGTAGTTCTGAATCTCAAGTCATGTGTCGTGAGCATCCACTATCCAAATACCAGAGATCCTTCTTCTTCTTAGCGGTTCCAGCCATAAAACATGAAATCTGAAAAATAAACATGAAAGGTTTTGGTCCCCTTATTCCTTGGGTCCTAGGGTTAGCAGCTTTTTGGGACCCACACCTGTTTGACCTTAGGATTTTTACGTCCCTTGGCATTGGGTGTGAATCTTAAAAGACAATGACCAGCACTATGACAAAGTCGGCACAGATAGAATAATGAATTAAGCCAGGTTGTGGTGGCGGTTTTACAAACCCATTACTGACCTTCGGTTTCTCATGTTTTACTGGGTCAGCGGTTTTGGCTTTAACAAAGTTAACCTTCTTGAGTTCCACCTTTCTCTTAGGTGCGGCTTTAGGAAATATAACAGGATATTCCTTAAACCGACTAGGAGCGGTTTCATCACTCATATAATCCTTGGTTGCCTCAGCCGCTGTGGATTTCTCTTTCCACTTTGGATCTCTCCCAGTCTGGTTTTTAGGATACTCATAGAAATAATTTTGCTTTTTAATTTCTTGTGTTTAGCCCTTTTTACCAGCATGATTCACCTAGGAATTTCTTTGGTTTGTTCAGTTGGTTTCACACCACCTCAGCACAAAGACAAGGACACTTACACCCATCATCAGTTTTAAATCCTAATCCACTTTTCTCCTTAGAGAGAATTTATGAATTAACGATTTGTTCCATGGTGACTCCAGACTTAGTCCACACATCGGTCACTTTTTTAAGTTCATCCCTTTGTGTAGTAAGATCATGGATTCGGGTGTTAAGAACCTCGGTTATGTCCTTAAGGTAGCGGTTTTCTTCCACAACAGAGCTATCCCAACAATTTGGAGCTTGAGTTTTCAATCTCCTCCTTATAGGACTTGCATTCTTTTTGGAATATTCAAGTTCCGCAGCCATTAATTTATATGCCTTTTTAAGCACAGTGTGTTGTTAACAAATGACATTAGCACGTTCAAGTACCTGGTCATCATGGCTTTGTTCGGTTTGATCCTCAGGAGAGTAGTTTGGTGAAGTAGGAGTTTTGCCTTGTTTAGCTTCAGGAGTTTTGGTGACAATGACTTCATTTGATGGAGTGGCAGTGGAAGGCTTTCGTCAATTTCAACCTTTTCTTCAAATCCCATTAGGCAGAGATTTGCAAATCCTTCATCTTCATCACTATCATCTGTATCAGA
>JAOWBW010003462.1:0-29412 GCA_026119855.1 Campanula takesimana
CAGAATAGACAAGTTGGTCGACTCCATAGCTGGACACCAAACCTTGAGCTTCCTAGACGCTTATTCTGGCTATCACCAGGTCAAAATGGCTGAAGACGATATCGAAAAGACCGCCTTCCAAGCAGCAGGGAGGGATCTATTGTTATGTGATGATGCCTTTTGGCCTCAAGAATGCCGGCGCAACTTATCAGAGGATGGTGAACAAGGTGTTCAAATCCCAGATCGGCTGGAACATGGAAGCCTATATTGACGACATGGTAATAAAAACCAAGTCAGGAAGCCACGTCCTGGACCTGGCGGAGACTATAAGAAATCTGAAGAGAACGACATGAAACTCAACCCGAATAAATGTGTTTTCGGGGTCACGGCGGGTAAGTTCCTTGGTTTCATGGTTTCCCAGCGAGGCATCGAGGCAAATCCGGAGAAGATACAGGCCTTGGTCGACATGAAAAAGAGCCACGTGTGTCAAAGAGGTTCAAAGGTTGAATGGCAGGTGACCGCCCTTGGGAGATTTATCGCCAAGTCGGCAGAGAATTCGTTGCCTTTCTTCAAAGCCCTGAAAGGAACCAAGGACTTCGAGTGGACCCCAGAATGCTCAGATTCATTCCGGAGAATAAAAGAATACTTGGGTTCGCCCCCACTGCTTAGCAGTCTGATTATGGGAGAAAACACTCTCCGTATTCCTTGCAGCAACGGACAGAGCCGTGGCGGCCGTGTTAATACGAGAAGATAATGGAATTCATAAGCCGGTGTACTATGTCAGTAAAGCATTGTCATATACCGAGGAGCAGATACTATAATGCCGAGAAGATAGCATATGCCTTAGTCATTGCTGCCCGAAAACTACGGGCATACTTCTCCGCTCATCCCATCACGGTTTATACCGACACCCACTCAGAAAGATACTCCACAAGATGGACAGCTCCGGGCAGATTGCTGAACTGGTCCATTGAGTTAACTGAATTCGACATCACTTACAAACTGAGGAAGACATTGATGGCGCAGCCCTTGGCCGATTTCCTAGTGGAGACCGCGTTATCCAGAGAGCATACACCGACAACAAGGAAAAGGAAGTTTCCCATGCACAGAGATCCCTTAGAAGAATTACCTGAAGATTGTTGGATCTTGTACACAGATGGATCAACAACAAAAGGAAGAAGTGGAGCCGGGGTATACTTAACAAGCCCAGACGGCGAACATATGGCCCGTGACTTCATCAGGTTTAAATCCCAGCCTCAAACAACCAGGCAGAATACGAAGCCTTGATCTTAGGGATAGAAAGGGCTAAGTTCTTTGGTGCGAACAAACTGGTGGCCTACATCGACTCCCAACTAGTGGTAAACCAGGTAAAGGGCGAGTACAATACTGAGAACCACATGCTGACTAAGTATTGGGACCTCGTCCTAAATCTCACCAAGAATTTGGAGTTCTGGGAAATCAGACAAGTAGGACAGGAACACAACCTGGAGGCGATTTGTTGTGAAAGATGGCCACATCAGAAGAAATCAATCCCCTTATCATCTATGCCGACCAGCCAGCTTACGAAGGACTTGAAATCCTAATTCTAGATGACGAAGAGAGAACCTGGATTGATGATTACAAGGACTACATCGAGAAGGGCAGTGACACGCCCCAAGTCCCGGGATCCCCTAATAGAACCTCGAACCTGGTGCGCGTAACTAACAAGAAACAAGAAACTAACGGGGAACATGAACAATACCTGTTAGAAACAAACTGACATGATATATATACTCAAGAGTAAGGAGCTAAGATAGCTCACAACGAGTTCTAGACCAAGAAAATTAAAACCAAACATGGTTACATACAGCGGAAGACATGCCTAGCACATAATCTGGCATCAAGAGATGTCTAGAGACAACAAGTACTACACAAGTCTACCCCAACAAGCCCTGAGTTTAACAACTCATACAACATCGTCCTTACCAAAGTGTAAAAAGGACACTAGTCTCAAACAAGAACATCCTGCGGAGTACGTTCCCAGCTATGTCGAGCCTCACGGCGTACTATCCCCTGCTTTCCTAGGGGGGGGAAACAATAAAGGGTGAGATAAATCTCAGTAAGCTATTAACATGCAACTACATGACATGTTATCACGCAATTCCAGTAGATACTCAAGTAATCATATATCAAGTATCATCAAGTAACAAGTATAAGAGAGGCTAAGCCAACTCAACAAGTAATCAAGCTCAAGATATGATCAGGTAACAAGTAGTCAAGTAGTGTGAGAGGCTAGACCAACTCACCAAGAAGCACATAGGCCTATCACGTATCATTACCTGAATCCTTCCTATATTTCCCAAGAATACCATTGTTGTCGATGCTTGTAAAGCTGATAACAACCACGATCAAGATCAAGAGACCGCTATGCAGTATATTAGAAGACCCGGTAACCAGTGTCATTCACAAGAACAAGATTCACGAGGTGTTCACGAGTTTAGCATTCACTTATATCAGGCGTATTGCTCTAATACAGGATGCTAAGCCCTTACTATGGCCGGTAGTAAGGGAAAAACAGACCGAATGCATAGACCCACGATTATCACTTATGCCCCAGCCCTCGCAATAAGCGTGAACCTATACACCCCTGCACCAAATAAGCCAGTTGGACTCACACGAGAATGCACAAGTAGATGTTTACTTGAACTACGAGAATAGAACTAAGTCCCATATTAGTGGACCAGTCTTTATGCACCATGTAATCATGTATCATGTGCTCACGAGAATATGCACCATGTAATCATGTATCATGTGCTCACGAGAATATGCACCATGTAATCATGTATCATGTGCTCACGAGAATACAAGTACACGTACGCAATCATTGCGAAGACAAATCAATCTAACAATGGCACGTAGAGTGTCCATATAACACGGTCAATCCAAGTTAGAATCTATTAATAACAGACCTCAAACAAGTAGTAGGGTATATCATTCTATTTCACGTTGTCACATGCCAAGTTTGCACGTACATATTCATATCATGTTTAACACATCAAAGTGTCTATCACGATACCCTTACTATCAAGTAGAGCCCAATACCTTAGACTCTAAACACGTAGTAGAATAGGTCACATCAAACCTAGATAAATCATACTTCTCGTATATGTATCGGTAGTAATCGAATACATTTTCCAACACATATTGTGTTCTGTAGTTATTCTTATTAACTTAAATCGTAGTATTCACGATTATATGAATTATCTTCATATTACACTAGTCCCTATTTTCTTTAGGAACCCATTTCAAGACAAGATATCTTCTTTATTCTTTATACACTTTATTGAGTATATACACGATTAAAACCAATCACTAGCACTTTAGTGTTTGTTCATAGCACTTACAATACACACGTATCAAATTCAAGTATGTAGTAGAGTTAATCATTCTCGATCTAGTTCCATATCCCAACTCTTTTGGTTATTCATACCATGTATCAAGTAATCAAGAAGCCACATTCTATCAAGTAACTATATGCAAGATTTGCATATACACATCAAGGATCTTTCAAGTTTATTACCATACACATATATTGGTGTCAAGGCACGTACAAGATTTTATAATCTTATATTAAAGTCTTAATCCAATTATTTGGATGTTCAAGTCATGTACAAGATTTTATTGTCTTATACTTCAAGTTACTGTCTCAACTTAAGACATTCAAGACATTCAAGACATTCAGGACATTCAAGACATTCAAGACATTCAGGACATTCAAGACATTCAAGACATTCAAGGCATTCAATACATATACCATATTTTATCATCTTATATCCAAGTTCTCAATCCATTTCTTTGGATGGTTAAACATGTACAAGAGTTAATTATCTTATACTTCAAGTTCAAGCTAGGAAGATGAATTATACATCTTTCACGTATTATTTTCCAATCCTTTTCTTAGGACATTCAAGCTCAAGACATTAGTTGGTGCCCCTAAAGTACACAAACATTAACTTCAAGACACATAAAAGAGAGTTACTACTCTTATACTCAAGTTATCATTTAATTATGATTCAAGTCCACATTTCATTTGTTCACAAATGAACTATTTTTCAGTATTAGAGTGTTCTACAACACTCATCTAGGCCATCTAGGGTAGTACCCTAAACCTAGACTAAGAATACTTCGAGTTCAAATTAAGTAAATGAGCTATACAACTCATACTTACAAGTTCATAATCCCCTACATAGATATTCAAGCTCAAGACACTAATTTGGTGCTCTCAAGGTGCACAAACATAGGTTCCAAGACAAGCATAACACATAAGTGCTTGTTCATAGCACTTTCAAGACATAAAGAAAGAGTTCTTCCTTTTATACTCAAGTTCTCATTTTAATTAATGAGTAATCATATTCAAGACTCACTTCTGATGCCCCTAAGGTGTCACAACACTTGCTAGGACATCTTATACTAAGGCTCTATGTCTTAGGAGGGATAAGCTTTCATTTCAATTTAGATTTAAAACACTTTTGTTGAAACAGGGGACCGGGCGGGCGCCTACAAGGGACCGGGCGGCCACTCATCAAAGCACTTTTGAAACCAAAACTTCTGATGAAATGGGCGGGCGCTCGAAGGACCACCAGGCGGGCGCCTGGTACAATTTTCAGCAAACATCAAATTTCTTTCCAGACTTAGAAATCTCCGTCCCGAGCGTAGGAGTATACTTTTACTCACAATTTAACATTATCCAGGACATATAATAAGCTTAAATCACTTATTTCAATTATACTTTCTTATTTCAACAGAGACTTTTATACTTACAAATTCTCCGTCTCAGGTGTAGGAGTATAAACCCACTAACACTTTCTAACATTCAAGAGTTGTTGGGTATGCCCACATATATCTCAGTTTTAATGTAATAGGATTTATTAGATTTGATTGATCCATCACCTAAGTTTATTTCATGGACTTTAGACCCTCATGTAAGAAGTATTTATACTTCATTTTTTTAGGTTGTCCATTGTTATAGAATAGGCTTAGAAATAGGGCAAGAAGATCAAGATTCAAGAAAAATCACTTTGTAAGTTTGAGCGCGCATATGCGCCTTCTGCGCTATGCGCCATGCGCCTCTCAGAAACGCGCATAAGGATTTCTTCCTAGCTATGAAGCGCGCCTCTGCGCCCCTTGATTTAAGCGCACAATTACTATGCGCCTCTTGGCTCAATGCGCCTCTTGGCTCAAAACGCGCCTCAAAGTGTTTATTCAACACTCAGTGATTTATTAAAGATTCAAATACTTGAAGAGAATTCAAATTACGCCAATGATCCAACGGTGGTTAAAAGATGCATATGCGCCTAATCTATTGACAAGTGTCCACAACGGTCACATTTATGTTGAGTGTCAAAATGGCCATAATATATGCATGCTCCAATCAACGAGCGACAGCTCATCTTTCCACAAGGATTTCCAACGGCTAGTTTTTTGAAGTTCACTATAAATACCCCATAACTTCAATATTTTGAAGTTGCTGAGTTTTGCTAAGAATTTCAAGAATTTCTCTCTCAAAGCATTTGTTGAAGATTTGAAGATTGCCTTCGTTTTTCCAGATTTCCTCAAGAACATCTTCATACCTTCATCCTTAGCCCAGATCTTCAAGCTATAACACTTTAGTTTCATTGTGCTCTAAATCATAAAGATCTAAAGAGCCTTGATCCTAAATTCACACACGCACCTCTTTAAGTTTGATCATTTAGATCCATCTTTAGAGATACACCGGTTATTGTTTTGGATTTGTTCATTCATAGAATATTAGATCTTGAGTTAGTGTAGAAGCTCAAAAGTTGTAATTTGTAACACTCTCTCATTATATAAGATCTCCATTAGAAATCCAAGACTAACCATCTTGGTAGAGGACGTAGATCTTTCTTTGATCGAACCTCTCCAAATAGCTTGTGTTATATCTTGTCATTTCTTTCAAGTTATTATTTTCACTCACTATTTGCTTGTTTACTCATTGTAGATTGATTGAACTGAATTGTGTTGTGTTGATATATCATTTGCCTTAGTTCCTTATTTCAACCACTTTGAGCCAAAATACTTAGAGTGTGTGTGCGCCCCTTTATCACACTTTGCGCCTATTTTCATTACTAAATTCCGCTGTGCATTTCACTCACTCACTTAGGCGTATTTCATAACGCTTACTTGATAAAGTGCGCATTTGCAATTGAGTTTTTCAAGGGTACGAAAAGAATTTAAAACAGCTATTCACTCCCCCCTCTAGCTATTTTTCATACCCTTGTTTCCCTTTGGGACCAACAAGTGGTATCAGAGCAAACACCTTTATAAAACATTTTTCGTTTTTCAAGCTTAACAGCTTGGGTGCCGAATCTAAATGGCAAACTCAAAACCTATGGCAACTGCAAATTACACTCACGTTCCGGTCTTTGATGAAGATCATTTTGAACGTGTGGAAATTCAGCATATTGACTCATCTCAACTCAATCGATGAAAGGCTCCATGACACCGTCGTTTATGGACCTTATATTCCGATGAAGGCGAATCCAAATCCACGCACCAACGCTGCTCAACCTACAGTTCTAAAACTAAGGGAAGAATGGACCGAGGAAGAAAATTAGAAGAGTTGCAAATGATGGCAAAGCAAGAAACATTCTTCTAAGCACTCTAAGCACGGCTATGAAACGACAAGTCATGCATTGTGCTATCGCTAATGAGCTATGGGATGCTATTGAAGAGCATATTGAAGAAGACACCGTCTGCAAGGAGAACAAGAAATACGAAGTACAAAAGAGATTCAACAATTTCTCTCAACTCCCGGTGAAAACTTGAGGCAAACTTATGAACGCTACTGTGAAATTATCAATCTATGTATTTCACTTGGCATGAAGTTTACCAACAAAGATTTGAATGTAAATTTTCTACAAGCTTTGGATCAAGATACCTACATAAATCTAGCGCTCTTGAAGACGCTGGAAACTTTAGATGTTTGGACTTTAAGGAACCTATATGCAAATCTCAAAGTTTACGAACTCAAACTCCAACGAATCAGTGAAACTGAAGGAAAGTCAAAATCTATGGCAATGATGGCGAACAGAGAAGCTGCGCCTACACCTGCGCCTACTCCTGCGCCTGTACAAGATGAGAAAAGCTCCGATCCCAAAATTTCTACTTCTGAGCTATTAGACATGGATGATGAAGACTTCGCTTTTTATTTGTGAAGAAATTTCAAAAATTCAGAAAATTCTCAAGACCCGGCTCAACCAACAAATTTCAAGGATCTACCAGCAAAGCTCCTCAAAAGTTTTCAAGGAGCAGTGATTCAAAAAGGAAAGAAGATCTTGTTTGTTTTAATTGCAGGAAACCCGGACATTTTGCATCAAGCTGCCCGATCCCCAAATTTGAATATATGCAGAAGAAGAGCAGCCATACTCCCAAATTCACTCCCAAGTTCACTCGTCACAAGGGAATGGTTGCTGAAGAAGAAGCACCAGCAAATGAGCACAACACTTGGATTGAAACAGACTCCGATGAGAGCGATGAAGATTCCGATGATGGACTCGTTTGTTTGATGTCAAATGATGATGAAGTTAATGCTTATGATTGATGATGACTTCTCCAAGGATGTTCCCGATATGAATGCCTTGAATAAACCTATCAAGAAATCTGCAGGTTTTCAAGAAGTGAAAAAGAAGAAAAGACCAACCATCAGCGAGCTCGTTGAACAAGGATTTCTCACTCCGGCTCAAAACGATGGTGGATTGCTATTCTCACGATGTGATCTTGGAGCAAGGAACAAATTGAGAAAAGGAGCATACATTAGACCACAGGTTGAACCAACTGCTCCAATCTCCAAAATCAATGATGATGAAGTGATTGCTGAACAAGAAAAATTGTTCAAAAAGGCTGAAAAGGTAATTACTAGATTTGATAGTATGAAGGAAGCTTTAGCACTATCATGTGATGAAATTTCCCAGCTTAAGACCGAGAAATCTCTACTTAAATCTGAACTCACCCTCCTTAAGGAGCAGATAAAGCGCATGACTCCTCTAACTGTTAAAAACACTTTTCTAACAGAACAGAACTCACTTCTTAAAGTTCAAAACGATGAATGGTTGCTCACTCAAATTACTGATCTTAAGAAGATTACAAATGAGTGGTCCAATTCTCGTGTCACTATGGAGAATATATTTGAGTCCCAAAAAATTCAGTGGTGATAAAAGTGGCTTGGGATTCTCATCAACTAGTGACAACTTTAAATGTGATGTCTGTGCTGAAAGAGATAGTGAATTACCAACCAACAAACTTTTGAAATTCCCAAGGAAAAACATTATAATTCAATGGGTAAAGGACAGGAAAAAGTCAAGAGACAAACATTCCATTATGTCTACCCAACGAAGCAATTTGGGAAAGCTAATGGGAAAGATATAGCTACAGATGAACCATCTCCTAGCAAAATCATTCTTGAAAATAGGCGCGCTCCTTCTCCGAGTGCTCACTATGCGCCTAAGAGCCACGCGCCTCATCGCCGTGCGCCTCCTAGCCCTATGCGCCCTCCGAGAAAAAGCGCTCCAAAATTTCAAAAGAAAGATTTTGTTAAGGCTAGTTCATTTGACCCAAAGAAGAATGTCATCCCCAAGAAAAGTAAAGAGTTTGTGAAAACTCATGTGATTGGTGGCTTTCATCATTGTTCCATTTGTGATTGTTCAGGACACAAGGCCGTGGAATGCTTTTGCGATTCACTCCCAATGCCAAAGGACGTAAAAATCATAAGGTCAAGCAAGAGTGGGTTGTCAAAAGTTGCTAACCCTAGGACCCAAAAGGAATAAAGGGGACCTGCTTAAATGTCTATATTTCAGGTTCTTTGTTTCATGGCTGGATCTTCAAAAGCTAGAAATTATGAATGGATTCTCGATAGTGGGTGTTCAAGACACATGACTGGAGATGAATCCTTATTAAAAGATGTCCATGAAGAAAGAGGTCCCTCCGTAACATTTGGCGATAATAACAAAGGTCAAGTTGTAGCATATGGAAAGCTCAAGAAAGACAAAGTGTGCATTGAAAGAGTCTCACTCGTCGAAGGGCTCAAGCACAACTTATTATCCATATCTCAATTCTGCGACAAAGGATTAGAATGCCATTTCACTTCAACGCAATATCTTATCAAGAATGGCAAAACTGGAGCTATCTTACTCACGGGATATCGTAAGACAAATATTTATATTATTGATTTCCATAGTATGAACTCTAGTACTAATCTTTGTTTTGTAGCAAAAAGTGTGAACGAAAATAGTTGGCTGTGGCACAAGCGCTTAAGTCACTTGAACTTCAAGTATCTATCTAAACTCAGCAGGAACAATCTTGTCAAAGGACTTCCCAAGGTTGCTGATCATCATGACAAAAAGTGCGCCGCATGTCAACTTGGCAAACAACCGATGCAGTCATTTTCAAGCAAGTCTAATTCTTCAACTACAAGATGTTTGCAACTGCTTCACATTGATCTATTTGGACCAGTTTCCACCGCAAGTATTAGAAGAAACAAGTATACTCTAGTTGTGGTGGATGATTATTCAAGATATACATGGGTGGAGATGATGATTACAAAAGATGATTGTTATGATATTCTCACTACCTTATTTCGACTGCTCCAAACCCAAAAAGAAGATGACATCGTTAGTGTTAGATCCGACAATGGAACAGAATTCAAAAACAACGGTGTTGCTCGATATTGTGAAGATCTTGGAATAGATCACAACTTTTCAACCGCCGGAGTCCCTCAACAAAATGGCGTTGTTGAACGAAAGAATAGAACGTTGATTGAAGTGGGAAAGACGATGATAGCTGAAGCTAAATTGCCTAAGTACTTTTGGGAAGAAGCTATCAACACTGGATGTTTTACTCAAAATCGTTCCCTCATCAACAAACTTCACAACAAGACTCCGTATGAACTTTGGTGTGGTAGAACTCCTAACATTGCATTATTCAAGATCTTTGGTTGCAAATGTTATATCCTCTACAAAGGAAACGAACATAGAGGTAAATTCGATGCCAAAGCCGACGAAGGTATTTTTGTTGGGTATGCCAAACACTCTAAAGCTTTTCGTGTTTTTAATACAACTACATTAGTGATAGTTGAATCTGTACATGTTACATTTGATGAACATTCTCTCCTTGAGCCACATTTGGCTCCAAATGTTGCTGATGATTCTATTGAGCCAAATGATACAGGTGCTCCTATTTATGCTGCGCCCACTCAAGATCAGAATCTATCAACACAAGGAAATCCATCTACATTAAATGCGCCTAATTCAATGTATGATGCGCCTGGTGAATCCTCTATTGCGCCTCACTCAAATGATACGCCTCATGATTCCTCTCACGCGCCTATTTCTACTGCTGCATCTGGTGTAAACCCAAATTTCAATTCTGAGCCAGTTCAACCCCCAAATTTCAATGACTTTGAATCTGGTGAAGATGTACCAATTGAAGATCTTCAAGTTTCTACGACTCAACCTAACTTACCTCCTAAAATTCGTGAAGTTAGAGGTCACCCAATTGCTAATATCATTGGTGATCTACAAGTTGGTGTTCGTACAAGGAGAGCTACAAACTTTGATGCTTACACTGCTTTTATCTCTCAAATTGAACCGAAGAAGGCTGATGAAGCGCTCCAAGATCCTAATTGGGTTGTTGCAATGCAAGAAGAACTCAATCAATTTGAACGATGTAAGGTTTGGACTCTAGTTCCAAGACCAAATGATCATGGAGTGATTGGTACGAAATGGGTGTTCAGGAACAAGATGGATGAGAATGGAATCATCACGAGAAACAAAGCAAGATTGGTTGCACAAGGCTATAGGCAAGAAGAAGGAATTGACTACGATGAAACTTTTGCGCCCGTAGCAAGACTTGAAGCTATCAGATTATTTCTAGCTTACGCCGCTCACAAGAACTTCAAGTTATATCAAATGGACGTGAAGAGCGCGTTTCTAAATGGTGAACTTCAAGAACAAGTCTATGTTGCTCAACCACCTGGGTTTGAAGATTCACAATTTCCAAATCATGTGTACAAACTCCAGAAAGCTTTGTATGGACTCAAACAAGCACCAAGAGCATGGTATGATACACTATCAAAGTTTCTCATCGAAAAAGGCTTCACTCGCGGTAAAATCGATACAACTCTTTTCATTACCAAACATAATGGTCATAAATTACTTGTTCAAATTTATGTTGATGATATTATTTTTGGTTCTACTAATGAATTGTTGTGCAAGCGTTTTGAGAAACTAATGAAGAGCAAGTTTGAAATGAGCATGATGGGAGAACTCACATTCTTCCTCGGGCTTCAAATCAAGCAAATGAGTGAAGGCATTTTTATCAACCAAGCCAAATACACAAAGGACTTAATCAAGAAGTTTGGACTTGAGAACACTAAATCATACGATACTCCAATGGCCACCGGCAACAAACTCGACAAAGATTTAAAAGGTAAACGTGTTGATCAAACGCTCTATCGAGGTATGATTGGCTCACTCCTTTACCTTACTGCTAGTAGGCCTGATATTATGTTTAGTGTTTGTGTTTGTGCTCGTTATCAATCCGACCCTAGAGAAGCACACTTAATTGCTGTGAAACGTATTATAAGATATCTCTCTGGCACTGTTAACCTTGGACTTTGGTACACCAAAGATTCGAACTTTAAACTTGTAGGTTATTCAGATGCGGATTATGCAGCGCGCACAATTGATAGGAAAAGCACTAGTGGCACCTGTCATTTCCTCGGATATCGACTCGTGTCATGGGCAAGTAAGAAACAAGCTTATGTATCTGTTTCAACAACCGAAGCCGAATATATCGCTGCGGGAAGTTGTTGTTGCCAAATACTCTGGATGAAGCAGCAATTGGTGGACTATGATATCATCGAAGAAAATTGTCCCATCTACTGCGACAATACATCAACAATTGCGGTTTCTGAAAATCCTGTCATGCACTCAAAGACCAAGCACATCGACATCAAATATCACTTCCTCAAAGACCACGTGGAGAAAGGCAATATTCATTTGGAACACGTGGGAACCGACTATCAAATCGCCGACATTCTAACGAAAGCACTCGACGCGAAACGGTTCATGTTTTTGAGAGGTGAAATGGGTATGCTTGAACTCAACTAAATTCAATATAGTTTTGTCAATACTAAAAATTTTATGTCTTGTTGAGTTATGAGAATATTAGGTACAAATGTTAAATCAATTTTTCAAAGTTTCAAGGAAACTATGCGCCACCTATGCGCCTTACTGACTGCGCGCCCATCTCTCATTTTTTGTGCGCTAAATATCTGCGCGCCTATCAATCCATGCGCGCCTAGCATCCAATGCACTTCAAACATTTATGCGCCCTCAACCATCTTTGTGCGCATTGATGTGTAATGCGCCTTGATGAATAATGCGCCTAGATGAGTATGCGCCTTGTTGAAGTAATGCGCCCCTTCATGCGCATATTATGTAACACCCATCCTATTTCTTGTTAAATATTTGACATACTTGTTAAATACTTGAACTTGCATATTATGTGTTAGTTTTACTTGGGTTAAAGTTTTAACTGCTTTAGAATATTAAGGTGGTTAAATGTCTAGTTTTGACTTTTGGGTCATTTGTGAAAATTTGACTTTAGGGGTCTTTTTGTTAAAAGTGAAACTTGAGGGGCCTAAGTGCAATTGTTTGAAAGTTGTAAGTATATCTTCCTTTTCTTTCTCTGAGAAAGCATTCTCAAAGTTTCTTACGCTCCCTCTGTTTCAAAGCTAGGTTAGGGTTTCACCCTATTCTCGACTCCTCGAGTTTAATTATCCCTCCGTTCTTGATTCTGATCCCGGATTAATATTCGTGGCGTTGAATAGAGCGTTCCAGGCCGAACAGAAATAAGTTTGGGTCAACTTGAATTTTGACTAGGTAAGTTATTAGCTTCCCCTTACTTGTAATAACATGCATAAATGTTATTCTCGATACTTGTGAATGTTAATTTTGTGTTTGGGGCAAATTTTGTGGTACTTGTAATTGTGGGACAAATGGAGTATACCCTACTGTATAAAGTAAGGAAATTGAAATGAAAATATTAGTTTTGAGTTGTTGGTATCCCTGGGAATGTGTAAAATGTTAGTGAAAAGTTACTCCTACGCTTGGGACGGAGAATTGTTAAGTTTGAACTCAGGGGAAAACTACCAAATTGTACTGAGCACGGTCGTGCGCCTTTATTTGGCACGGTCGTGCCAAATATCGCCTTTAGGCAAATTTCCTCGACAGTTTTAGCACGGTCGTGTGCCTTTTATTGGCACGGTCGTGCCAAAAATGAGTTTTGTGTGAAAATCCCTCGGCAGTGTTAGCACGGTCGTGCGCCTTTTATGGGCACGGTCGTGCCGAAAATGAAGTTTGTGTAAGAAACCTCTTGACCTTGATAGCACGGTCGTGCCACTTTTGCACACACGGTCGTGCCAAGTGGAAATTCTGATTTTTCCTTCTTGAATTGTTTCCTTCATAACTTTCTATAGGAAAGTCGGAATCAAGATCCGAAAGAAGCTGAATAACCTAGACTTAGAGGGCTATTCAAAGAATAAATTAATGAGGTTTTAAAGTGATTGTCTAGAGCACCTAGATAGGTGTTTTAGGACATTGAACATAAGTATAAGAGTAGTATCTCTTCTTTATGTCTTGAAAGTGCTATGAACAAGCACTAATGTGTTATACTTGTTGTGAATCCAATGATTGTACGCCTTAGAGGCATTAGCATAAGGTCTTAGACTTGAACATCCTAAGAATAGGATTGGGATTTTTGTAAGAGTAAATGTATAACTCTTATACTTGTTTGAATGTCCAAAGATTGGAAGTTGTAACTTGAAGTATAAGACCTTAAAAGCTTGTACATGACTTGAACATCCATAGAAATGGATTAAGACTTGAATATAAGATAATAAAATCTTGTACTTGACTTGACACCATATGTATGATAGTGAAGTAGAAAGTGCTATAAGTAAGCACTAACGTGTATGAGACATGTTCTTGTTATGTGCAAACATTGCATACATTTGCTTGATACAAGGTGACTTCTTGATTACTTGAAGCATGTTCCTTGTTGAGCTAGTCCACTACATTTGGATTAGTTCTTCTCCCGTTGTTCAAGTAAATATCTACTTGTACTTTCTTGTGTGAGTCCAGCTGGTTCTCCTTGCTTGTTCGAAAATGTATAGGTTCACGCTTTTCGCGAGAGCTGGGGTTTAAGTGACAATCGGGTCCCTATGTATTTCCGCCCGACCCCTTACTACCGGCCATAGTAAGGGCATAGCTTCCTTAGTTGGAGCAATAAGCCTGACTTAAGTGAATGCTAAACTCCCGTCCCGAACACCTCGTGAATAATCATGAGTACTGATATTGAGAATGACACTGGTTACCGGGTCTTCTGATATATACTGAATAATCAGTTCCTGTTATTGATCGTGATGTCAAAGTAATACAAGCTTCGACAACAATGGTATTCTTGGGAGGAATAAGGAAGGAAGCAATATCCTTATAACTTGCTTGTTTAGCTTTATGTGCTACTTGATGAGTGGATTATCCTCTTATATACTTGTTACTTGATGATACTTGATAAATGATTACTTGAGTATCTATTTGAATTGCATGATAACATGTCATGTAGTTGCATCTAATAGCTTACTGAGATTTATCTCACCCTTTATTTGTTTCCCCCCCAGGAAAGGAAGGATAGTGAGCAGTGAGGCTCGACATAGTTGGGAGCTTGCTTCGCAGGTCGTGATTATTTTGGGGCTTGTGTCCTTTTACACTCGGTGAGGACGATGTATTGGGTTGTATAACTCCTTATTTTGGGGTAGACAGTCTTGTTCAGTTCTTGTTGTCACTAGACATCTTGTATAGTACTCTTAATGCCAGCTTATGTGCTAGGCATGTTTCCGCTGTGTATGTATTAACTTTGGTTTTAAATTTTCTTGTCTAGAACTCGTGTTGTGAGCTAGTATAGCTCCTTACTCTAGAGTATATATATCATGTCAGTTTGTTAAACAAATGTCATTAAGTTTCTTGTTAAGTTTCTTGTTTCTCGTCAGGCACTCCCATCCAGGTTCGAGGTTCTATTAGGGGATCCCGGGACCTGGGGGCGTGTCAGGTTGGTATCAGAGCTACCCTGGTTTAGCTACCATGTTTAGCTACCTTGGTTTGCTCTAAGTCTGGATGGGGTCTATGGCCTAGGTATGGGTGAGTCTTGGGGTGTTATTAATAACGCTGAGTGTTTACCTACAGGTACAATGAGTTCTGAAGGTACTAGTGGCAGTAATCAGCTGAGATCTATAACTCCTCAAGAAGAAATGGTTGATAATGTTGACTGGGATTATCCTAATCGTCTTACAAGGTTCTTGAAGCTGAAACCTCGTAGTTTTGACGGGGAATTTGATGCTAAAAAGGCAGAAGAGTGGATTGAAAGTATTGAGAAGATTTTTACAGCCTTGAGATGTGCGGGTGGTGATAAGGTAACCTTTGCAACCTTTAAACTTGAGAAAGCCGCTGAACATTGGTGGCAAGTGTTGAGTAAAAGCTGGGAACTGGAAGGTGTACCACAGACATGGGAGAATTTTCTTAAGGCATTCAAGTCACAGTTTATTCCAACAGTGGTCCAAGATAGGAAAGAGATGGAATTTCTTAATCTGGAGCAGGGAAGTCTGACAGTGGGGCAATACTCAACCAAGTTCACAAAATTGGCAAGGTATTGTGATCATTTAGTTCCAAATGAAGCCAAGAAGGCACAGAGGTTTGTTAAAGGGTTAAGGACTGAGTATAGGAAGCAACTTCTTTCTTTACAACTCACTAGCTATCAGCAAGCAGTGGAGAAGGCTTATACCATTGAAAATGATATCGAAGAACACAAGGTGAAGTTGGGAACAACCATGACTGGTCGTGTATCAGAGAAAACTCAGGGATCTGGTTCTAAAGGTGGTAAATCTGGCCGCCAAGATCGTCGATTCCGACAGCCAACTGAAAGCAAAGGTAGTGTATCAACTGGTTCGAGGACAACAGTCCAAGGTCCCAGGAGAGTATGTGGCTATTGCTCGAAAGAAGGCCATTCTAAAGACAAGTGTTGGCTAAAGCAAGGAAAGTGTATAGTGTGTGGTGAAGCGGGGCACTTTGCTAGAAATTGTTCTAAAAGTAAAGTAAATCAAGTTGGGGGTACAAGTCAACCAGCCTCAGGTTCCAAGAGAGATAGTGGGGGTCGACCAAAAGTTCAGGGTCGAGTGTTTGCTTTAGATCAGCAGGGTATAGCTGAGTCTTCTGCGGTCATAGGAGGTATTATATTACTTTCTAGTACAAGAGCGCGAGTCTTGATAGATCTAGGCTCATCTCATTCTTATGTGGCATCTCATTTTGTGTCGCATTTGTATGTTCTTCCTGATTCTATGCCTTATGTGCTAGAAGTATCTTCCCCTATGGGAGATTGCATGTTTACTTCTGAGGTCTACAAGAAATGTGAGGTTCTTGTGGGTGATCATGCCCTTCTTGCTGACTTAGTCGTGTTACCTACAAGGGACTTTGACGTGATTCTTGGCATGGATTGGCTATATGTGCATCATGCATCTGTTGATTGTTATAGAAAAGTAGTAACTTTTTCTATTCCTGGTTTGCCTGATTTTACCTTTGAAGGTGATAGGCCTTTATGTGCTATACATGTTATTTCTGCTTTAAAAGCTAGAAAACTTTTATCTCGTGGTTGTGCCGGGTATCTCGCATGTGTACTTGATCAGAGTTTGTCTGTTCCCAAGATGGAGGATATTCCTGTTGTGTCTGAATTTCCAGATGTGTTCTCTTCTGAGTATAGCATGCCACCTGATCGAGAGCTTGAGTTCTGTATTGAGTTATTACCAGGTACAGCACCAATCTCTAAATCACCTTATAGAATGGCTCCAGCTGAGTTAAGAGAGTTGAAAACACAGCTTGAGGAATTGCTTGAAAGGGGTTTCATCAGACCTAGTGTATCACCGTGGGGTGCACCAGTGTTATTTGTCAGAAAGAAAGATGGGACTCTGCGATTGTGTATTGATTACAGAGATCTTAATCAGGTAACTATCAAGAACAAATATCCGTTACCTCATATTGATGACTTGTTTGATCAGCTTCAGGGTTCAGTAGTGTATTCGAAGCTTGACTTGAGAAGTGGTTATCATCAGTTGAAAATCAGATCTGAGGATATACCAAAGACAGCTTTCCGTACCAGGTATGGGCATTATGAATTTATTGTTATGCCATTTGGTTTGACAAATGCTCCAGCTGTATTTATGGATTTGATGAACCGTATATTCAAGCCATATCTTGATTGTTTTGTGGTGGTATTCATTGATGACATTCTTGTGTATTCTAAGTCACGGGCTGAGCATGAACAATATCTCAGAATAGTATTACAAGTTCTTCGTGAGAAACAACTATTTGCAAAATTCAGCAAATGTGCTTTATGGTTAGAAGAAGTTTCATTCTTGGGGCATGTTGTGTCTGCTACTGGTATTGCAGTGGATCCTTCCAAAGTTGAAGCAGTTGTAAACTGGAAAAGGCCAACTACAGTGACTGAAATCCGTAGTTTCTTGGGCTTGGCTAGTTATTATCGGAGGTTCATTGAGGGATTCTCCAAGATTGCTACTCCATTGACTAATATGACTCGAAAAGCTATTTCTTTTGAGTGGAATGACAAATGTGAAGCAAGTTTTCAGGAGTTGAAAAGGCATTAGACTACAGCTCCAGTCTTGGCTTTGCCTAATGGTTCTGAGCATTTCATGGTTTATACTGATGCTTCTAAAGAAGGATTGGGTTGTGTTCTGATGCAAGATGGCAAGGTAATAGCTTATGCTTCTCGAAAATTATCTCCTTATGAAAAGAATTATCCTACTCATGATTTAGAGTTGGCTGCGATTATTTTTGCTTTGCATAAATGGAGGCATTACTTGTATGGAACCAAATTTGAAGTCTTTACCGATCATAAGAGCTTGAAGTACTTGTTTTCTCAAAAAGAACTTAACATGAGACAACGTAGATGGATGGAGAAATTGAAGGATCATGATTGTACTATCCTTTATCATCCAGGAAAAGCAAATGTTGTGGCAGATGCACTGAGCAGAAAGACTTATATTTCTTGCTTGATGATTCGTGAATGGAAGATGTTTGAAGATTTGTGTGATTGGAATCCTTGTGAATCAAATCATGGAGTTATTTTTGCTAATATAAAGGCTACTTCAGATTTACTCCAACAGATCAAAGAAGCTCAGGTAATTGATTCTGAATTACAGAAAATCATTAGTGGAATGAATGAAGGAAAGCAACCAGATTTTTCTTTGAACAGTGATGGAATTCTTACCTTCCGAGGTCGAGTTTGTATTCCAGATGATCCTGAGATAAAGAAGAAAGTTCTTGAAGAGGCTCACAAAGCCAAGTATATTATTCATCCTGGAAGTACTAAAATGTACCAAGACTTGAAGAAACATTTCTGGTGGAACAATATGAAAAGAGAAATTGCTGAGTATGTATCCAAATGTTTGACTTGTCAACAAGTAAAGGTGGAACATTAACGTCCAGCAGGTTTGTTGTAACCATTGGAAATTCCGTAGTGGAAATGGGAGCATATTACTATGGATTTTGTGACTGGTTTGCCACGTACCAGACGAGGCCATGATACTGTTTGGGTTATAGTGGACAGGTTGACTAAATCAGCTCACTTCTTGTCTGTTTCCATGGGATATTCATTGTCTCAGTTGGCATCTTTATATGTTCAGGAGATTGTCCGACTGCATGGGGTTCCTGTGAGTATTTTATCTGATAGAGATCCTCATTTTACTTCTCGATTCTGGCAGTCTCTTCAGGGTGCCATGGGTACTAAATTGAATTTCAGTACAGCCTTTCATCCTCAATCTGATGGGCAATCTGAGAGACTTATACAGATTCTTGAGGATATGTTACGTGCTTGTGTTATTGATTTCAAAGGCAGTTGGATACTCATCTTCCTTTGGCTGAGTTTGCTTATAATAACAGTTATCAGTCTAGCATTGAAATGGCTCCATATGAGGCTCTTTATGGCAGAAAATGTCGATCTCCTATATGCTGGGATGAAATTGGAGAAGCTAGACTCTTGGGTCCTGAAATGGTTCAACAATCAGTTGAGAGTGTGAAACTCATTCGAGATAGATTGCGTACAGCTCAGAGTAGACAAAAGAGTTATGAAGATCATCGTAGAAGGGATCTTGAATTTCAGGTAGGTGACTTTGTATTCTTGAAGGTCTCTCCTCGTAGAGGTATAAAGAGATTTGGGAAGAAAGGAAAGTTATCTCCTCGTTATATCGGTCCATTTGAGATTCTAGAAAGAGTTGGTAAGTTGGCTTATAGAGTGGCTTTACCTCCTTCTTTATCGGGTATTCATGATGTGTTCCATGTATCTATGCTTCGCAAGTATATGGCAGATGAATCACATGTTCTTGAGTATGAGGCTATTCCATTTCAGCCTGATTTGTCTTATGAGGAACAGCCTGTTGAAATTCTTGACTGGAAAGAGCAAGTATTGCGTACCAAAAGGATTCCTATTGTGAAGGTCCTGTGGAGGAATCATGAAATTGAAGAAGCTACTTGGGAAACCGAGAAAGAGATGCGAGATAAATATCCGAGCCTATTTGAAAACTTTGGTAAGTAAAAATTCGTGGGCGAATTTTCTTTAAGGTGGGGAGGATGTAACACCCATCCTATTTCTTGTTAAATATTTGACATACTTGTTAAATACTTTGAACTTGCATATTATGTGTTTAGTTTTTACTTGGGTTAAAGTTTTAACTGCTTTAGAATATTAAGGTGGTTAAATGTCTAGTTTTGACTTTTGGGTCATTTGTGAAAATTTGACTTTAGGGTCTTTTGTTAAAAGTTTTCTTGTTTCTCGTCAGGCACTCCCATCCAGGTTCGAGGTTCTATTAAGGATCCCGGGACCTGGGGCGTGTCATATTAACTATTGCGGCTCAATCAATTCTCACATTTAATTTCAATGATTGAACGTATTAAATACACAGTACCAGGTATGTTTATTCTGTTCATTCATTATAGGAATCTATGTCTGTTGACATTCCATTAATTGTTCAATGGTACTTGTGGCAATTAAATTTTTCCCTCGTTTTACGCTTTTCGAAAAAATTTATTTTTTTTGGAATATTTTCTTGCACCCCAAACTTACACCAAAATAGATGTTTTTGGTGTTTGTGCAAAATTAGTCAAATTGCTCATCACTTAAAGGGAAAGTGGAGCAGTTTTTCAAAAAACCTAAATGTCACATCATAACACTTAGGTCATTCAGCCATTAATGCCCTTCAAATCCAAAAATCCCTCATTAATGAACGTCCTTTTTGTCATAATGAGCCGCCCGTTTTTTCAAAATCCCTCATAAATGTCATCCTTTCAACTTCCCATCTTTTTAAATTTTTGACTGTATTTTTTTCTTTATCAGTGCAAGTTTTAAACCTAACCTATAAAAACACATCATCACCTTCCTCTCTTCTCACCTACTCTATTTCTCTATCTCTCTCTCCCGTCTCACTCTCTCTCTCTCTCTACCTTCATCTTCTCTCATTTTCTTCTTCATTTTCTATATATATATATACATACGTTTATGGGTCCTAAGAAGCTCATCATCACTACACAAAACGAAATGGTATGAATTCTAAACCCTTTAACTCTTTAATTTTCTGAATTTTTTTTCCTTTTCGTCATTTTTTTTTTTTGTTCCTCATTTTTTTTTCAAAAACCGGATTCGATTATCCTTGATTTTTCTTGTTTCGATGATCCGTTTTCTATATCGTTTGTTGGGTTATGTTCTATTCATGATTTCGAACCTATAGTATCCAACATTTCAACGATCAATGCTTTCTTTTGTTACAAATCTGAATTTTTTGGTTTCAAAAACTTTTCAAATTTTTCGGTTCTTCTTTTGTTCATTGTGCTTTGATTATTGATTTGTTCATGTTTTTGTTTACATATTTAGATTCCTTGTTGTCATGCAGTCATTTTGATATATTATTTGTCTATTTTGGTGAAGTTTCATGATTTTCGTGTTCTTGGTGTTCTTCTGATCGAGCATTCAAGGGTCGTTCTTCGTGTTCTTCGTCATCTTGCATGTTTTGGTCTCTAAAAATTTTCTATCTTGTTTTCGAAAATTTGAACTTTTTGATTTTCATTTCTTCATTTGAATACTTGTTGTTTTGTTTTTTGCTAAGTAAAAATTTTCATACGATTGCGCCTATGTACTTCTTTATGCGCCTATTTTTTATGCGCCTGAATGCTTTCTGCGCCTCTCCTTGTATATGCGCTTAAATTATTCTGCGCCTAAAACCTTATGCGCCTAACTTTGTACTTAGTCAAATTTCGTTGTTTTAATTTTTCCTTAGTATTCACATAGAACCATAATATGCGCCTTGTAACTCTATGCGCCTTTAATATTTCATGCGCCTAATTCAATCATGCGCCTTGAATCTCTAATTTTGTGCGCCTGATTCAATTATGCGCCTATCTATTCTTTATGCGCCTATGTTACTTTGATCATTTTATGTTTCTATGCGCCTTTGTCACTTCTAACATCAATTATCTTGTTTTTCAGGACCTTGCAAATTTCAAATTAGAAGAATCTCTTGATCTATTAGAGCTATCTGGTGAAGTGATTGGAAGAGAATAATAGAGACCCTGTGCGTAGCTGGTCTGCTCCTTTATTCACCATGGACCAAACTTCTTTTCTGCGCTCCTCGTGGATGAGTTCTTTTCCACTGATGTTCTAGTAGAAATTGATGTAAATGGACGCACTCACTACAGGATTGAGGCTCGCGTTCAAATGTTGACGTCCATATTTCCTCGTCTGTGATTCGACACTTACTCGGTTTTCCATCTACGGGTGAAGATCGCATTATTGGGCGTCCGATGACTTACTCTATTGATGATCAGAACAGGATGGCTGCTTCACTTCTGAATATTCCCACACTTCAAAATAATCAAAAACACCGAAATTCGAGATGGTGGAGAACTCTTGACTCACATCACGCACTTGCTGGGAACTTCAATTGTTTTCAAAACTGGGAACGTGAACCGATTCACGGTGAACAATGGGAATACACAGCTGCCATCATGGCCAAGGAGAAGCTTCACTGGCCTCACATTCTGTTCAAGACGTTGCGTGAGCGATTGATAAATTTGTGAAGAACAAGAGTGATGGAAAGACCCGATTCCGCTCTCACTGCCTTCTTCTCACAAACTTTTTCTAACTTACCCTGAGTTAGTTTAAGTTTTTGAATGCGAATCCTGAGTATAAGATCAATGATGTCCCAACGTTTGGAAAAGAGAATTTGGACCTCAAGAAGCGCAGAAAGAAGCCTACGAAGCACGCCAAAGGAATTCAAATCAAATCTATGAAGGCTTAGTTGTTGGTAGTGGTGCCCTAGGCACGTTTAATAAACGTTGTAATTGTTATCATTTATTTCATATCAATAAAAGAGATGTTTTGATTATTATTGTTGTTCATGTTTACTTATAATAATCTCCGTCCCTAGTACTTGTAAGCACTAGCATAAAGGCTAAATGATCATGGGATGATCATGTTAGATTTATGGGTACTTGTTTGAAACAAGGTACTGGACATGACCCGCTGTATGAGATTTATGTCATGGTCTATGTCGTGCTATATCTCATATTAGTTATGTCATTTGAATCCTTAGACATGAAGTTATTATAGTCTTCCACTTGATGAACATTGTGTTTGACATATTCAAACGCTACCTTAACACGGTAGTTATAAAGGGTATGATTGGCATAATCGGATTCCCGTTGGAAGAATAATAAGCTAAATGGATTTGTCCCTCCACGGAGAGATGTCAAGCTTGGGCCCCTCGAAGGAATGATGTTGGTGAAATGTTCGGCCGGACTCAAATGGATTGATTGGATCAATAGCATTTGAATTATCAACATATTCGGAATCGAGAAAGTATTAAACAAAACAAGTTGACTGTTTGACCATGACTTGTGTTCAATGACATCGTGGACAAAGGGATTGTGACATATTCTAAGAGGATGCGAACTTGTATCTAGTTATACTATTTGGGTAGGTATGACGGTTTGCTAGAACCTAATCATATCTTATGGTTTCATGTTTGAATCCATTGCCAACTTAGTATAATCCTAGAGGGTCACACACAATAGAACGAATCTTTAAAAGGACTAAATTGGAATTTTGGAAATTCTGGACATTCTGAGAAGTGGGCGACCGCACAGTTTGGACTGGGCGGCCGACACTTAGTTCATTTTGTACCAGTTTTGCTTCAGATAGTTGTGCGACCGCACAGAGGGTTTTGGGCGGCCGCACAGTGCTGTCGGGTGGCAGATTCCTAATTTGATTAGGAAACGAATTTTGGACGGATTTTGACACAAGTTTCCTATTTGAATAGGTCATACTTGTGTATAAAAGACCAAATTCGGCCAGCACTCAAAGCCAATGATTTAGTGAGTCTCAAAGAGTTTGAGAGAGGGTTTATTTTGTTCTAAGACATTCTTGGTTGAAGACAAAATAATACACAAAATAAATTCTATATAGTTCTTTTGATTGTGAAAAGGTGTTTCACAATTTGGTCTAGCAACCAAGATCAAAGAAGCTCCTTTGATATTCGTTCGAAGTGTGGATACCGCTAGAGGGTGAAAATCATCATCTTCAAAGTTCGTGTTCAAGCTTTGTGATCGTGATCAAGTCTTCAAACCTCCACAAAGACCAAGAGAATTTGATAGCCATCAGGGTTAGTTTTATCCTCTATTCAACTTGTTGTATTTGATTTAATCATATGAACAGATCCATGGTTTTGGGTTTCAAAATTTTAAATTGCTATACTCCGCTGCGCATGTATCTACGAAACCCAACAGTGGATCAGAGCCCCGTTCATGTTGATTATTTCAATACCTAGATCATGTCATGTGTATATAAATTGTTTATGTGCCTTGCATGATATGAATATTGGAATATGTGATGTTTATGTGTTATGTGATTTTTTTGTGGTTTATTGTTTTACAACTTTAATCGCACGATTCAATCGCATAAATAATTATGGTGGATTCAGAATTGTTGGTTATTAATTTTTTGATTGGATCAAAGTTTTAATAATCGGGGAAAAACAATTTTGAGACAAAATTTTCGAACTTAATTCTGCACATTCTGATGGCTCCGGGCGACCGCACAAAATTACTTGGGCGGCCGCACAGTTTTGGGCGACCGCACAGGGGTTTTTGGGCGGCCGCAGAAGGGGATCAGAAGGTCTGATTTGCTCAAAAATCAGATTTGGAATTTTCGAAAGGTTCAACAAAACCAGTAACAGAACCAAATCCAGACCTGCTGATCTGGAATGGGTTTTGGGTAGTTGGTGTTTTGTGTGGATCTTGGGGTTTGATTTTCCTATTTGTTTTAGTCTTGTGATTCTAAGATTGGTTCAAGGTTTGGATGGCTAATCTGCGTTCATCGAGATTGTGTTTCCAAACTTGATCGCAATCAAAGTTTCAAGATGAAACGAAGTTAGAATTTATGAAGAGTTCATAATTGCTAAAATTGAGAAACAAAGTTCTTGATTCAAAGTTTGGAGATCCATGTGGAATTGTGAATGCAATTGGCCTACGTTTATCGAGACCATCTATTGCTTAGTTTCGGCCACATGGACTACTTTCTTGGTTTCTTGAATTAGGGCGGATTGTGGGTGCCTAATGGCTTAGTTCGACCGCACTTCTTGTTGTCTTGATTTGGAAAATAATAACCGAAGTTGAAATAGTCTCATCCTCATAATTATAGAGAAACTAATGACACATAAATATCATGCTTAAATTAATGAGATTAATTTAGTGGCTAAACTTGATGTGTAACATGTTTATATTATGTGCTCATAAATGTGATATGCTATATGTGATGAACCTTCAAAGAAAGTTTGAAGTCTTTTATTGCCATGCCATGATTAAAAACACTTTTTAGTACATAAGTGACTCTAATGTAGATTCGCCCTAGCGAGATGCATTAAATTTATATGTATGAGCAAGATAGATATGTGGGCACGCCCTAGCGGGACACATTACTATGCGTTTAAATGGTTAGACTTAATTGGGCGTCAAAACAGTTTTGGGCCTAGGCAAAGATGAGGTTTAACATGCTTTTTGAAATTGGACTTCTTAAAGAATCTCATAAAAGGAACTAAGAGTCATATGAGATATGATTGACAAGAGTTGTCTACCTAATTAATTTGATTTTGTGTAATCCGCCTTAGCGGACTTGAAATAAATTAAAGTTGGATCTTAACCCATTTAAATTATATTATACATTGGATGTATATGAAGGTTATATAATTTAGTGGGAGTATTTTGTTTGAAAATACACTATTTATCTCTTAATGAAAATTGGTATTATTAAATTTTGAAATTTTTTGCATATTTGTAGATAATGACTAATAACACTCAATCAATGTCGTTGCGATCGATCCTTGAGAAGGATAAGCTCGAAGAGAATGGTACCAACTTTATGGATTTGATCCGTAGCATAAGAATTGTTCTTAGGCAAGAAGATAAGTTGTACATTCTCGATGGGCCTCTCCTGCTGAACCACCGCCTACTGCCCCTAGGGTAGAAAGAGACAATTACAAGAACATCGTAATGATTCTAGAGATGTAAGTTGTCTCATGCTTGCTGCTATGTGTTCAAAACTCCAACAAAGTTTGGAACATTTGGAAGCCTATGAGATAGGCGTGGAGTTGAGAACCATGTTTCAAGAGCAAGCTAGGCAAGAGAGGTACAAGACCATTGTTGCATTCACTACTAGTAAAATGAATGAAGGGCAACAAGTGAGTCCTCACTTTCTTAAAATGAAGGTTATGTAGAGCACCTTGAGAAACTTGGCTATCCAATCCGTTGGAGCTAGCCACGGATCTCATTCTTAATTCATTGCCTAAAAGTTATAATCAGTTTGTGATGAATTATAACATGCATGGAATGGATAAGAATCTCTCTGAGTTGCATGGGATGCTCAAAACTGCAGAGATGAAAATTGTGAGAAAGGTCTCCCGTGCTCTTGGTTTCATGATGGGAAGAAGGCTGGTGCCAAAGGGATGGTAAAGCAAAAGTTGTCAAACCCAAAATAAGCAAGGCAAAGGTTTGTCAAGGCTTCTGAGGCAAAACCTGATTCACAAAGGATGCAATCTGTTTCATTGTCAAGAAATTGGTCATTGGAAACGTAATTGCAAGCTTTCTTGGAAGAGCAAAAGAAGAAGAAGAGCAGCAAGGCTGCGTCGACTTCAGGTATCTATATGATAGATATTCTCCTTCTACACTGATTCTTGGGTATTGGATACCGTATGTGGTTCTCACATTTGTCTAAATGTGCAGGGACTAAGAATAGGAGACTGCTTAAAGAAGGTGAAGTAGATCTACGCGTGGGGAATGGAGCAAGAGTTGTTGCTGCTAGCCGTAGGGACTTATGAAGTCACTTTACCTTCCGATTAATTCTTGTTTTTACCAATTGTTATTATGTTCCGGATTTAAGCATAAATATTATTTTAATTTCTTGTTTGGATAATGAAGTTTTAAGTTTCTTATTGAGAATAAGAAATTTCTATTTATTTAAATGATGTGCTTTATGGTATTGCTAATTCATTTAATGGCCTTTATCTTGGATGTCAAGAATGAAAATAATGTCTATCATGTAAATAAAGAAATCTAAACCTAATGATGTAAATCATACTTATTTGTGGCATTGCCGTCTTGGTCATATTAATGAGAAGCGTATCTCAAAACTCATGGGGACGACTTTTAGGTTCATGTGCCTCGAGTCATATGATACTTGTGAGTCGTGTCTTCTTGAAAATGACTAAGACACCTTTTACCAAGCTATGGTGAAAGGGCAAGCGACTTATTGGGTGATACATTCCGATGTATGCGGACCATTAAGTAGCAATGCTAGGGGAGGATTTCAATACTTCATAACCTTCACTGATGATTATAGTAGATTGGGTTTTTTTTTTATGTTTACCTAATGAAACATAAAGTGAAGCATTTGAGATATTTAGAATATTTCAAAATGAAGTAGAAAACAACTTGGCAAAAGTATAAAGGCATTTCGATCAGATCGAGGTGGTGAATACTTGAGCCAAGAATTTGATGATCATCTAAAGAATTGTGGAATAGTTTCACAATTGACTCCGCCCGAACACCACAAGGAATGGTGTGTCTGAGAGGAGAAATCGGACTTTGTTAGACATGGTTCGATCAATGATGAGTCAAGTTGATCTTCCAATATCCTTTTGGGGTTACGCCCTAGAAACCGCTGCTTTCACACTAAATCAAGTTCCAACTAAATCGGTTCCAAAGACTCCATATGAGATGTGGAGTGGAAAGAAACCTAGTTTATCTTTCATGAGGATTTGGGGTTGCGAAGTTTATGTCAAGAGACTTATCTCTGACAAACTAGCACACAAATCCGATAAATGTATTTTCGTGGGATATCCTAAGGAAACTAAAGAATATTACTTTTACAACCGTGAGGACAACAAAGTGTTTGTTGCCCGAACTGGTGTCTTTCTAAAGAAAGAGTTTCTCTCTAAAGAAATCAGTGGGAGTAAAATAAATCTTGAAGAAATTCAAGACCAGAAAATACATTGAACCAATAGTGGAACAAGAACAAGAACCACAAGGAGTTGTGGAACATGTTCAAAATACACAAGTAACTCGCAGATCTAGTAGGTTACGATCCGAGCCCGAGAGATATGGATTTCTCGTAACGGATAGTAATGATGTAGAAATCATTGAGAATGATGAACCGTCAACATACCAAGAGGCGATGTCTTCTCCTGATTCGGACAAGTGGCTTGGAGCCATGGAATCCGAATTGCAATCCATGCAAGACAATCAAGTTTGGAATTTGATTGATGCGCCCGAAGGTGTAAAAACCATAGGATGCAAATGGGTCTTCAAGAAGAAGACTGACATGGATGGGAGGTGCATACTTACAAAGCTAGGCTTGTAGCGAAGGGTTTATAGGCAAGTTCATGGTATTGACTATGATGAGACCTTTTCACCCGTAGCAATGATCAAGTCTATAAGAATTTTGCTTGCCATTGCCGCATATCATGACTATGAATATGGCAGAAGGACGTCAAAACCGCTTTCCTGAATGGAAAATCCAAGAGGATGTTATATGACACAACCAGAAGGTTTTGAACAAGATTCTAAGGTATGCAAATTGCAAAGATCCATCTATGGATTGAAGCAGCTTCAAGGAGTTGGAATCTCCGTTTTGATGATCGGTCAAAGAGTTTGGTTTCATCAAAAACGAAGATGAGCCTTGTGTATACAAGAAGATTAGTGGGAGCATAGTGCTATTCCTTATTTTATACGTGGATGACATATTGCTCATTGGAAACGACATTCCTACACTTCATGTCTGTGAAGACTTGGTTAGGAAAGTGCTTCGCGATGAAAGATATGGGTGAAGCCGCATATATTCTTGGCATTAAGATCTATAGAGATAGATCAAGGAGGCTACTTGTTTAGCCAAAGTACATACATTGACAAGGTCATTAGAAGATTCCGAATGGAAAATTCTAAGAGAGGAACTTTGCCCGTGCTACATGGAATTTCTCTAAGCAAGACTCATGTCCTAAGACAAAAGATGAGCGTGAGAAAATGAATGATGTTCCATATGCTTCGGCAATTGGGTCCATCATGTATGCCATGATTTGTACTAGGCCGGATGTATCTTATGCTTTGAGCATGACAAGTAGATACCAATCCGACCCTGGCGAAAATCACTGGATAGCTGTAAAAGCGATTCTTAAGTACTTGAGAAGACTAAAGACTCGTTTTTTGGTCTATGGAGGATGGAAGATGATCTCGTTGTAAATGCTTACACGGATGCAAGCTTCCAAACCGACAAAGATGATAGCCGATCGCAATCGGGTTTGTGTTTTATGTTAAATGGTGGAGCTGTAAGCTGGAAGAGTTCCAAGCAAAGTACAACCGCTGATTCTACAACAGAAGCTGATATATGCTGCATCGGATGCTGCAAAGGAAGCTGTTTGGATTAAGAAGTTCATAACTGACTTGAAGTGGTTCCTAGTATTGCTAATCCATAGACCTTTATTGCGATAATACTGGTGCTATTGCTCAAGCAAAGGAACCAAGAGCACATCAGAAATCCAAACACATACTTAGGCGTTTTCATATCATTCGAGAGATCGTTGATAGGGGAGACGTAAATATATGCAGAGTACCTACTGATGACAATGTTGCGGACCCGCTAACAAAGGGACTTCCTGACACGCCCCAAGTCCGGGATTCCCTAATAGAACCTCGAACCTGGTGCGCGTAATTAACAAGAAAC
>JAOWBW010003463.1:0-29338 GCA_026119855.1 Campanula takesimana
AAAAAAAATTGGCCTATGAGAGGCTACCACGTGGCAGGGTCCCCTAGGTCATGGAGCTGGTTCAATGGGCCGGGTTATGGGTCAAAATGACCCGTCTCATCCATGAGACGGGTCATAGTGTTCTCACATAAGTGTTTATCTTTTTTTCAAAGGATAAATAGTGGTTCTCCATCTATTTCACTTGAATTCTAAACCTCACGTACTATTAGGGCTGTAAACGAGCCGAGTCGAGTTTTGGCGTGTCGAGCTCGAGCTCGTTTAAAACTTATCGAGCTCGAGCTCGAGCCCACTTGCTTGTTCGAGCTCGAGTCGAATCGAGCTGCTCGCGAACAACTCGAGTCGATATCGAACTCGAGTTTTAACGAGCCGAGCTCGAGCTTAGACATTTTTTTAAGAAAAATATGGTCTTAACGAACTTATCGAGCCGAATTCGAGCCGAGTTCGAGCCGTTCGAAAACAAAAATTCAATTTTAATTAGCTTATCGAGCTGAACTCGAGCTTTTAACGAGCTAAATGAGTCGTACACGGTCGGCTCGATAAAAAAAATGAGCTTGACAATCGGTTCGAGCTCGACTCGAGCTTCACCTCGAGCTCACTCGAGCTCGAGCTTTCACGAGCCGAGCCCGAGCCGAGCTCGGTTCGTATAACAGCCCTACGTACTATCATATGAGGCTTGGACTCTAGCAAAAAGAAGCCAAAAAACTAAAATTCCTCATACAGCCCTCACCAGCAAAAAGAAGCAAGAAGATTAAAATGCCCTCATATTTCCTCCCACTTACTTTTTTGGTCAAATTCTAGTCAGCTCTTATAACTTACACATAATTATATATAGGAGTAAAAAGGTCATTTTGTCATTTTTTTTAGAAAAAATAATAATAATATTTGGTCAAATATGGTCAAATAGCAGTCAAACTCTTATAACTGACACATAAATAACATATAAGAGTCGATTTTTTTTATATTTTTCTTTTTTTTTAGAAAAAAATATTAATAATATTTGGTCAAATATGGTCAAACTCGGTCAAACAGCAGTCAAACTCTTATAACTGACACATAATGAACATATAAGAGTAAAAAAAAATCACTTTTTTTGATTTTTTAGAAAATAATAATTTTATTTAGTCAAATATGGTCAAACAGCAGTCAAACTCTTATAACTTACACATAATTAACATATAAGAGTAAAAAAAATCAACTTTTTTCATTTTTGTAGAAAATAATAATAATATTATTTGGTCAAATATGGTCAAACACGGTCAAACAACAATCAAACTCTTATAACTTAGATATAATTAACATCTAAGAGTCAAAAAAATTCATTGTTTTCATTTTTTTAGAAAAAAAAAATAAAATATTTTTTGGTCAAATTGGTCAAACTCGGTCACACAGCAATAAACTCTTATAACTTACACATAATTAACATATAAAAGTCGATTTTTTTTTATTTTTTTAGAAAAGTATAATAATATTATTTGGTCAAATAAGGTCAAACTCGGTCAAACAAGAGTCAAATTCTTATAACTGACACATAATTATAAGAGTCAAAAATTTTAATTTTTTTTAGAAAAAAATATTAATAATATTTGTTCAAATATGGTCAAACCCTGTCAAACAGTAGTCAAACTCTTATAACTTACACATAATGAACATATAAGAGTAAAAAAAAATCACTTTTTTGTTTTTTTAGAAAAAATAATAATAATATTATTTGGTCAAATATGGTCAAACCCGGTCAAACAGCAGTCAAACTCTTGTATCTTACACATAATTCACATATAAAAGTAAAAAAAAAAAAAAAAAAAAACCACTTTTTTTTCATAAATAAATAAATAATATTATTTGGTCAAATATGGTAAAACTCGTTTAAACAGCAGTTAAACTCTTATAATTGACACATAATTAACATATAAGAGTAAAAAAAATCACTTTTTTAGAAAACAATAATAATATTATTTGGTCAAATATGGTCAAACTCGATCAAACAGCAGTTAAACTCTTATAACTGACACATAATTAACATATAAGAGTAAAAAAAATCACTTTTTTAAATACATAATAATAATATTATTTGGTCAAATATGGTTAAACCTGGTCAAACAGTAGTCAAACTCTTATAACTTACACATAATTAACATATAAGAGTCGAAAATTTTCATTTTTTTTCATTTTTTAAAAATAATAATATTATTTGGTCAAATATGGTCAAACTCAGTCAAACGCCAGTCAAACTCTTATAAGTTACACATAATTAATATTTAAGAGTCAAAATATTTCACTTTTTTCATTTTTTAGAAAAAAAAATTATTTTGTCAAATTTGGTCAAACCGGGTCAAACAGTAGTAAAACTCTTATAACTTACACATAATTCCCCTCTTATAACTGAAGTAGAAGAGTCATTTTTCACAAAATAAATTAAAAATAATAATATTTTATTAGTGTTAAATTTTATATTTAGTCAAACATCAGTCAACTCTTATAACTGACACATAAGACCTGTCTGCCTCTTATAATTGACATATAAGAGTAAAAAAACTATTTTTTTCATTTTTTTAGAAAAAAAAAAATATTATTTCGTCAAATTTGGTCGAATTAAATCAAACTCTTATAATTATTGTACAAGACCAATTCTTATCTTATAGTTGAAGTATAATAATCATTTTTTCACATTTTTTATGAACCAATTTTTTTTTTTTTATTAAAGTTGACTTTCTTATTGGGTCAAACATTAGTAACTCTTATAACTGACACATAGGGCTTGTCCGCCTCTTATAATTAACATATGAGTGAGGTATAAGAGTCAATAGTTATTCACTTTTCTTTTTTCATTTTTAAGAAAAACTTCTAATATTTCTTAGCAACTTTCATAAATGGCATCATATCAAGTAAAAATGAAATTTTCCACAAGTAAATTTGAGTCTATGCATTACAATAGAATGATACTCCTAGTGAACAACTTTCCACAATTAAATTTTCAACAATTAAATTTCCTTTCAAATTTCTTGAGATTCTAGTGAGAGAAACGAGGGATTGAGAATGTGTATAGCTAGATGTAGATTGTAGAGAGAGAAGGAGAGAAATAGGGGTTTAGAATTGGAGGCGGCTAGGAAAGAAGAAGGTAATTGTAGAGAAAAAGGAGGCTGCTTATGGTTTATAGAGAGAGGGGTTTTAGAGAAAGAAAGTGAGGTGTGCGTCGAGGTACAAACCGTCGCCAATGCTCCATTACCTGGCGGCAAAATCGACGTCGATAAGAGCAAATTCCGGCCAGATCTGGGAAGAGAAAAAATGACGTCGCTTGTCGCCGTCCTTCAAGTTTCGAAGATCTGGGAGAGAGAGAGGGGAAGCCGACGACAGATGTGAGAGAGAGTAACAGATCTGTAGAGAGAGACGAAGTAGGCATAGTCACTGGAGCCAAATGTATCGCTGTCGTAGACGTCGTCGCCGTCGTAGAGGTCATCTTCGTCGCCGTCGTAGAGGTCGTCTCCGTCGCCGTTGTAAAGGTCGGCGCCGTCGCTAGAGAATATGAGGAGGCGGTGAATGTTTGGAGGGAGAGAAAATGAATTTTGTGTGTGTGTTTTTTTTAGAGAGAGAGAGAGAGAGAGAGTAAAAATGGGAAGGAGGGAGGAGAGGGTTTTGTTTGAGGGGGTGGGGGTAATTTCGGTATATAAGTGTTTAATTTGGGCCAGGGGTATATGAGGAATTTGGATCTCAGCCCAACTCCTTATCTGGTATTTGGTTTGGGTTGGGATTTATGTGTAATAAAATCTCGCACTAGGGGCCCTTGGGGAAAATTCCCTATTATATTGTGTGTCTTGGATTTAACATTCTTTGGAGACACCATTTCAAAATAAAAATAATTGTCTGTTATTTTTTACATTTATTTGAAGACAAAAATAGTACTCCACTCGTCTCAAAATGATATTCTCACTTTTCGTTATTATTTATTTTGAAAAATTAATCTTTTTTTTTGAAAAAAAAATTAATACTTCAAAATCACTGAATTGTAACATTGAAAAGAGAAAATAAATATATTCCTAAAGTCAAACGCAATTATTATTTTAATACAGATGGACTGCTATCATAAAGATATACTACACCGAGCAACTTCCTTTATCCCACAATAACTTCTACCATTTTTTTAACAAAAAACTAAGGAGAAAATATATGTATTTAAAAGTATTGAGTGAAGAAAATTTGATTAATACTCCCTCCGTCTCAGTTTAAAGTTTTTAGTTTGAATATGCACGCTTATTAAGAAACTAAGGCAAGAAACAAAGGAATGAATCAACCAAAAGTAGAGAGTGGAGGATATAAATGTCCAAAACATTATTCATAATCAAGTGGGTGAAAGTAAGTTAGGTAAGTAATGATTTTTTTTGTAATTAAATGAACTTTTTGAGGGCAAGATTCTCCAAAGCACTATTCATTCTTTTCCATTTATGGAATAAAGCAATTAAGAAACTTAATCTTGGACAGACCAAAAAGAAAAATAAGAACATTAAACTGGGACGGAGGGAGTACAATAATTTGAGAATGAGACTACTAAATTGAATGTGAGTATAACAAGTGTGATAGTGCGAATAAAAATGGTATAAATGGTGAACATTGTGAGATTTATTAATTGAACACCCAAAAACAAAAGACAAAAATTTGTATGATAACACCATGACCCCTCTCATAGTAGAGACATGTCATTTTTGACCCATGACCTGGACCCACGACCCGCGGGTAATTTTTTTCCCCGGTTTGCAAAGGTAATAGTTACTATAACTAAATGTAACAAACGTGTTATTTATATGAAACAGTTTGTATACATAAAAGTAATACATATATACAGAAAAGTAACAATGTTTTTTTATGTTTTCTTCATTTGCCAAAAGTAATACTTATTATAACTAAAATGTAACGAACGTGTTACTTAAATGTAACAGTGTTTATACATAATTGTAACGCATATGTATAGAAAAGTAATAATTCAACCATTTACACTTTAGAACTAAAAACACTTGTGCTAGTAACATTGTAAAAATAAAAAAGTAACAATTTTTATAAGTGAATGCTACATTTTACTTGTATAATAACATTGTAAAACAGTTACGTTTACTTGTATAATAGTATATCCATATGTTTTCAAATAATAAGTTACAATGATTTTAATTTATCATGATACATGTAAAAGTATTACATTATCTATAGAAATCTGTTACAATACCATCTACTAGAGTGTTACATTTACTTGTACAAATAATCACATTCATGTATATAAGTTGTTATTTTTCAAATGTTACTTTCTTTCAACAAAAAAAATAATAATAATCAAAATACTAAAAAAAATATATGGAAAAACACTATTACAATTCATTATAACTATAATTACATTTAGTTATTGTTAGTGTTACACGTATTGATAGTTCGTATTACAGTTGAAAGATGAGTAAAATGAGTTATTTTTTTGTAAAACTGGTATTACGTTTACTTATAAACAATGTTACTTTATAAGTAACACAGTTGTTACATTTAGTTATACTAAGTATTACTTTTGGCAAACGAAAAAAACATTTAAAAAAAATATAAAACTAAAAAAAATGAAAAAAAAATAGTTTTTTTTTTGCCAATCGGTCGCTGCCACGTGGCAGATTTTGAGTAGAGCATGAGTTGGGATCCTACGCTTCGCGGGGATTGTTGTACACGGTCATGGGTCAACCCATCTCTTCTATAAAACGGATCTAGGTGTTCTCACAAGAGACCACCTCAAAATAAAATTGGTGAAAATTATTATCAGACAAAAAGAGTATTTCTATCGGAACCAGTTGATTCAATATAAATATTTTCTTTGTTTCTAAAAAGAAAAGTAAGTATATTGAAAGAAAATTAAAATTTAAGAAAGAGGGGATGTGTTGTGAGTGTTGATGGTTAAGTAAAAAAGAGAAAGTGGGGTAAGGAATATTTAGTAAATAATTGTTGTGAATATGACATGTGAGGTCCACAAATAAAGAAGTGTAAACAACTTTTTTTTTAAATAGGTTTTGAAGTTTGAAATGGGATAATTAAAATGAAAATTTTTAAAGTTTAAAATATGACAGAGTGAGTATAATTTTAATGCAATTTGAAGGAGATAAAAATGTGTACTTACTTTCTTGAAAAGATACTTAACTTCATGAAATGATCACTCCCTCCTTAAAAATTACTCCCTCCGTCCTAGCACAAGTAAGACTTTTTTCTCTTTTAGGCCGTACTAAAATAATTGTGTTAGTAAACCAGACCCAAGAGATAGCAGATAATAACGAACTCAAATCAACAAAACAAGAACACAAAATTTACGTGGTTCACCAACGACCTATTGGCTACGTCCACGGGCAAAAGGAGAACATATATTATTAATATGGCTGGAGAAATAATTACAGAAGAAAACACTGATGATCACACCAACCTATGTTGCACGAATTTTGATCACAAAAATCCTAAATGTGAAAACCTTAAATCTAAAATTATTGATCTCTCTCTCTTATTTTCAATGTTATGGAGGCTACTAGTTTACCACTAGTATTTATAGTGTTAGAGTCCTAACCCTGGAAACAGAAAGAATCCTTAATTAAACCCTAAAAAGGAATCCAATTAACTTTCTGCACAAGTCAAACCACACCAAGCCCGGAACCATGACATTCGACCGAGTCAAGGGCCTAATTCAGCCGAATCCTTGCCCAGTTCGCCCGAATCCATATCAATGCTCGGCCGAATTTATGCTGTGACTTCAAAAAAGCGGTCACGAGTCGCGCTTCCAAAGCCGACTCATGCTTTCCGCTCTCTTCTCAGAAAATCTGACTTATTTCAAAGTTATATATCTAACAAATTGAGACTGCCAAAAATGGAAATGTTTTAATATATTATATTCAACCTACCACACCATTAAACCACACTCATTCTTTCTCTTCATTTTCTACCACTCAATTTATTCAACGAACACTACTATTTACCCCACTCATTCTATCTATTCATTTTCTATAACACATACACTACTTTTCTCTTTCGAGCAATGCTAGGGGCACAAAATAAGCTCACAAAATCTTGCTAACAAAATGAGGTAGCGATATTTTATTTGTTGTATCGATAATGGACCCGCCACACTCTACTTAAAAACACCAATAAAATAATGACACCTAGGATTTTGTGAGCAAGATTTTGTGACTTTTTTGTGCCCCTAGTATTATTCTTCTCTTAATTATTGTGCTCACTCCTCTAGTCCTACTTGTGGTGAGACGGAGGGAGTATACTAAAAAATTTGGTTATCTTGGTAAAATGTTAACGGTTGTTACGGATAGAATTCAGTACAAACAACTAATAATTTTTTAATATCATTAAAATAATAAATTTTCATAATAGTTGCTAGAAATTCAATTAAATGAGTCAGACTTATAAAAAACCGGTTTTACACTAAAAGATGTGTAAAACTTGTTTCGGATTAAGAGATTTTGTTGTACATTAAGGGATGAAAACAAGTTTTACACTTAAACGGGTGTAAAACATTTTTTTCTCGAGATATTCACCAATCAAATTGATCATCAAATTTTAAATAAAATATATTGTTGGAATGAGGTAGTTTTTTTCGTATGAGACAGTTGAACACTGTAGTATCTTCTTATGTGTATAATTTAAGAGCCGGTCTCTGGTGCGGCGGCCGCACCCCGTGCGGCGCCGACCATGCCCTTTTATTTTATTTTATTTTATTGTTTTTTTGCTCCCACAACTTTTTTCCCTCACACCAAAAGTAACACTTCTTATAACGAAATGTAACACTTTTGTTTTTCAAATGTAACATTTTTTTTTTCAAAAATGTACCACAATTTTGATGCAATAGATTAAAGATAACATAAAAATTAACGACTAAATTAATGTAACACTTTTTATAAAGGAATGTAACATTCTTTTTTCAAATATAACACTTTTTTTTCAAATGTACCACCCATACTTTTTTGCCTTCAACAAAAGTAACACTTATTATAACAAAATGTAACACTTTTTTATTCAAATGTAACACTTTTTAAAAAAAAAATGTACCACAATTTTGCTACAATAGATAAAGATAACATAAAGATTGACAACTAAATTAATGTAACACTTTTTATAAGGGAATGTAACACTCATTTTTTCAAATGTAACACTTTTTTTCTCCGAAAATAACATAGGATTGACAACTAAACTAATGTTACATTTTATAAAAAATGAATGTAACATTTTATAAAAAATGAATGTAACATTTTTTTTCTCAATTCTAACAGTTTATATTCCTTAATGTAACATTATATATGAAATGTAACAATTTTTATTGAGAAAGTAACAATTGAAATGCAAACTCATTTTTTTTTGTTAAAATTGATGTTACATTTGACAGTAGAAAAAGGGTTACTTTTTGAAGATGAAAGTGTTACTTTTATCAGAACAGAGTGTTACATTTCAGCTGGCAAGCACCTCAAACTTTTTATGTGTGAAAAAAATGTTTTTTAAAAAAATCAAACCATATCATGACCTATGTAGTTTTATTCGTCTCGTCGAGACGAACACAACGGTATTTTTAAATATTTTTTTTGACTTATAAATCTCAAGATATAACATTTTAAAGTTATTGGTTTTTTTTTTTTAAAAAGGACAGATGTCGCTTTCAAAAAAAAAAATAAAAATAAAAATCCGGGCGGGTAGAGCATGGAAACGGGCGGGCCGACCCGTGGGCAACCCGCCGCACGTGGTGCGGCCGCCATTTCCAAGAATTTGCCATAATTTAATGCTTATCCGTCCTATGATAAATTCCGCACATTTTTTTCTGAACGTCTAAAAATAAATATCACGTTTTTTGAATATGAAGAGTTTTAGTGCAATATTACCTTTGTACAAGTACTAACATATAAATATTTTTAAAAGAAAAAATATTGACAAATCAAATACGATATGAATTAGGGATGACCAAAACGGAACCGGACCGGAACCGACGAACCGGCCTAGAACTGGAATCGCCACGAACCGTGCTAAAAACCGTAACCGTTGTAACCGTAACCGTAAATAATCTGGTCCGGTTAAGATACAAGGCTTAAAAAACTGTCGAACACGCGGTTCCGAACGGGATGGACCATAGCGGAACCGGAACCGTTATAACCATCAAAAAACCCTCAAAACCGTAAGAAAAACCGTCAGAACCGTCAGATTTTTGACAGTTTTGTCAGAATTTTCCGTTACTAACAGGAAGTTGACAAAAAAACAGCCATTTTTGACTGGATTTCAACAATTTTTATAAAAAAAAATTTAAACAATAATAAAATAATTTTAAAACATTTTCATGTGAAAAAAACAATGAAAAAAAAAACATCAAAACTGTAAACCCCCTGAACTTGAACCAGATGTTCAAGACCAAAACCGTAAATCGTCTAGACACAGTTCGATTAAAGTTCCTCCTTTTTTAGAACCGAAACCGTAACCGTATTTGGTCAACCATAGAATGATGGAGGTTATTTGGTAGAGTAGGTTTTGGGGGAAACTAGTTCTTACATAAGTTATAAAAAATCTTGTTTTAGTCTTTAAACCCTAAATTTTAAACCCTAAACCCTATAAAAACAAGAATTTATATAACTTATGGAGGAACTAGTTTCCCCCAAAATTTTCTCTATTTGGTAAGCCTTGAATACATCCATACACATTATAATTAGTTATACATTATAAAAAGCCATGAAAACAATGAAATTGGGCATTTCGATACGATCCAATATTCCAACTCGATTCGAATGTGACCCCAGGCATGAAACAAAGAATTTACTTAGGTCCCAAACAAATGAAGTTGAAAGAAGTCAACTGCAACTAAGAATCATAAAGAATATTTCAAGGCCTAAATTTTGAACCATACCTAAATGTCAAAAAGCATAAATCCAAATTAAAGACAAAATGGTGATTTTTTTAGGGTCCGTGGACCTAAAAAAAAACAGCCATGACCTAGCCAAATGGGCCCCTCTACGACTATTACACATGAGAACAAACCTATAGTGGGAGTGGGGTGGGGATTTTTTTCGGCCAGTTGGGCGTAGATTTTCACAAGAAAGTTTTCCACTCAATCATTCTTAGTGCTCGTCCTTTTCTGTATATAGCCCTAATTTGGGTGTGTTTGTGGGGGAAATTTGGGACCGATTAGGTCTAATTTGGGTGTGTTTGGGAGGAATTTGGGACATGTAAGCAACATTGTTGAGATATGTGTACCAAAATGGTACATCAAAATAAAAGATCGAGATTAAGAGCGTTGATGAAGTCAGATCTTATGGATGCATATTATTAGACATACAATAAATTAGGAAATTGATTGTGTATATCTCTTGTAATATTATCTTACTTAAATTATCATTATTATTGTTATTTTAATTGAAAGAGGCAAAGCCCCCTAATTTTTTTTTAAAAAGAAAAACAATAAAATAAAAGTACAAGGAGAGAGACATAAAGCCTTACCTCAAAATAAGAAAAAAAAAAAAAAAAAAAAAAAGGTAACGAGATTATCCTCATTCTTCTTTGATTTAACTTTGAAAAGTTTATGTTTTCGACAAACAGATGTATAGCCATCTTCAAGGTCATAGTAATCAATTTCTTCTTGCCATACCATTCTCTTGAACATGAATCCTAGGAGCCCGAGGTGAGATAGCTACTGAGCCATCCACCATGCCTCCATAGTCATCACCAAAAGTGTCCGATTTAGATGAAGAAAAAGCATGAGCTTCAGAACCAAATTTATTATAAGGGAGAACAATATCAATAAACCTTTGAAGGTTAGGAAAGAAAGGTTTTGGCATTTCATTCATAGCAACTTCTCTATGTGTGTGTGGGGGGGGGGGGGGGGGGGCTCTGTGAAGAAGATGTCAGAGTTTTTTCTTCAGCAATATTAGTTGTAAGTTTTGGGTTGAAATATTTAGGATTAAGCTTGCATGCTCCAGGAGGTCTAAGATTCGGAGCTGTTAGAGCTTGAATTGGACCACTGGAAATAGGATTAGACGAACTTGGCTTTGAAGATGCAACTCTGCTTACAGCCTCCTGAATATTGAGACCACGAATCTAAATTCAAATAGCATGTCAACACATATAATCCAATTATATTATCAACATGATATTTATTAAAATAATCATACATGAACGGGGCTTTGATACCAATGTTGGGTTTTGAGGCAACATGCGCAGCGGAAGAAAGCGATAACAATAAAAAAAAAACCTAAGCCCCAAGATCCATTCATGATGATTAAATTAATAGCAAGATGAATTTAGAATACTAACCATGTTGAGCGTTTAAGATTTTTCGGATCTTCAAATCTTCAAGCTTCAAGATTTGATCTCCTCGTTCTTCGCGTTCTTTGAATCAGGATCACAAGAACACGAACTTGAGATGCTAAAGAAAACATCATCTATGTGTATCCACACGCGAACGAATCTCTAGAACCATTCTAGATCTGGATTGCTAGACCCATTAGAAAACACAATTTTCTAATCTTCAAAGGCTATATGAATTTTGGTGTTTTTAAGCTTTTGATTCTCAATCTAAACTCAAAAATATGTTTCTCAAACATATGGAGGCTACCAATAATGATACAATATCAATTAGGTTAATACCTTGTAAAGAGAGGTGTATTTAAACTCAAAAGTCCTAAACCATTTAGGAAATTTAGTCCAAATCCCGTCAAAATCCGAATCAGGAAAAACCAGACTTTCTGGAGGGGTGGTCCGCCCGGGGCACCAAAGAGGTCCGCCCGGGTCCTTTGTAAGGTCCGCCCGGACCACCGTTCTAGAAGCCTTATTTTCTCAGATTTCCTTAATTCCGATTTTTACGCTCTTTTACGCAATTCCAATTTTAGCCTTTTCTTTGATTCGTTCTTTTGTGTGTGACCCCATAAGTTTATATTAAGTTGGAAATGAGTCTAACCAAGGTCAACCCATAAGTCATGAGCGGTCTCTAGCAAGCCATCATGACTACCCAATCAATATAACTTAACGAAGTTTGTTATCCTCATAGAACATATCACAATCTTTTTGTCACATGATATCATATTGAACATAAGTTATGGTCAACGTCAACTTATCGCGTTCAATGCTTTCTCGATCTTGAGTAGATTGATTATGAGTAAATGACATTGATCACATCAATTCATTTAAGCGTGGCCACGCATTTCATCACTCTCATTCTACGAGTGGCCTAAGCAGATATCTCTCTTGAGGAGGGACAAATTTCATCTTGACTTATCATTCTTCCCTACAAGAATCCGATTATGCCAATCGTATCCTTTATAACTATCCGGTTAGGGGTAGCATTTGAGTACGTCAAACATAATGTTCATCATGTGGAAGACCATGATAATCTCAGGTCTAAGGATATCAAATGATATGACTATTATGAGATTTTATTATGACATTTGACCATGACATAAATCTCATAGGTGGGTCAAGTCCAGTACTTGTTCTCCAACAAGTACCCATACGTTTAATTTTTATCATATACACATGATCATCGATTAAACTTATACTAGTCTTTCATAAGTACTAGGGACGGAGATTATTATAACAAACCTGTAAAACATATAATAATCCAGGGTTGTTATCTCCATAACAAATGAGAACATGATGTAACGTAAGGACTTTCTCAAGGGCCTAGGGCATAATCTCCAACAAAACCATCATACATAACTTAACAAACAATTAGTCTCAAAATAATAAACGCTTTGATCAATCGAATTGTTTTCTCTTTTCTATATGTCCTCTCTATACATACCCTTATACGTGTACACCCACTGTGTGCACCCTCTATATACTCCACTCGTGTACACCCACTGTCGCGCCCCGTACCCGTGGTCCTACATGGCCCCACGCTCGGGACGCGCACGGAAGACGTCATAAATCACATTTAACAAAAACTTTTCGAAAACTATCATAAAGATAAACGAAATCCACTTTGGAGTGCAAAACCTCCACTTTACTTTCAAATAATTTTCACAACTAAATTACTTGGCACGAAGGCCTCCAATAACTTATACAAAAGAATGAACACCAACATTATCCAAAAATAGGTGTTACAAGATCAAGTCACGGATACACTACCCATTAAGGTTATACATTTACATAATGTAACCTTTACAAACATACCCCAAAAGAATTTACCACCTCGACGCCTTCCTTGTGATAAGTGACCTATCCCGGATGCACGCCCTTATCTAAAACAGTAAACAAATAAGGGGTGAGATAAAATCTCAGTAAGCTACTAATATGCAACTACATTTCATGCCGACATGATAATCACAAAGGAACAATCGATAGGCATTCACATATGCATATAACACAAAAATATAGTCCACTCATCACATAACACAAAATGCGTAAATAAACACTCATAAGTGGATACTGAACCAAGGTTCTATAAACGGAACACCATCCTTTGAGAAGAGTCCGTTGAGCAGCATGAACGAGCTGAAGCCGGTTCCGGAACCAAGTAACAACAACAACCAGTAGTGGGGGAAATAACACATAGTCATACCCCCAAGCCAATAGCTAGAATACTCACCATAGGAGCTAGCTCATCCCAACCACAATCACGGGAAGGGGCATCCCACTCAAGGCCACTGAACATGGGGAAACTGGGTTACCAGTGAAGTACATTATACTGGACTCGGCTCGTGCCATTATAATATACATCACTGCCCAAAACAAACACAACAATGCCAGCTGGACTCTATACAAGCACATAGTAATAAATACTCGCTTGAAACCACAACGGGGCATTGATTCCAAAGTAGGGAACCAGCCAAATTCATCACAAAGGATGCAAACTAATTCTCATGAAGAGATAAATCAACAACAACATCACACATGAAGTTACTCAAAAAAAGAGCACAATGGTTACACACCTTAACACATTACAAACATGATCACAAACGGACCCAAACCAACACTCTCAACCAATACTTAGACATTTCATTTTAATAAACCCGCTCATCTCGAAGTACTCAAAAAGAGCTTTAAAACGATAGCTTACACACCTAAAACGGAGTCCGGGTGAGAAAGTTATGACTTACCGAAGATTGAACGAAAAACGAGCAATTACCAGAACAGGGGAGGGGAAGCGCGCGCCTCAAACAAAGGGGATGCGCGCGCCTCCTGAGATCAGTCACAAATAGAAGATTTGAAATGGGAAGGGTGTGCGCGCCTCCAATAAATTGATGCGTGCGCCTCCATCCGACAGTGGCAATTCCAGATTGGTGAAGAGGAGGGTGCGCACGCCTCATATCAAAGGATGCGCGCGCCTCCAAGAATATTCAGTGAACCCAGATCTTCCTCCTGGGTTCTTCCACCCGAAAATAAATATCAAAAATCACCATTTCACCCCAAACCAACACCAACACTCCCATCTAATTTACCCAAGTGCCAAAACAACTTCTAAGCCTAAAATAACCCATCTAGCAACATTTAAACAACCCAAACCAAAGGATGATTCAAATACTCAAATTTCACAAAATTATGATCAAAGATACAAATCAACATTTAAATTCACAACTAAGCATTAAATCATCATCCAATGTTCACACAAAACATAAATGACCAATTTTAAGCTAAAGGGGGGCTTAGTAACTTACCTCAAAGGAATCCAAACTCAACCAAATCAACTTCTATTGAGCTTCCCACGAACCTATCGACGATCTAGACATTTGATATAACATGAACAATGAGAGGAAAAGGGGGGAAGATGATTGAAATGAAGAGAGAAGGAAGAGGGAGATTTTTACCTTCAAAACCCAAGGAGAGAGAGAGAAATGGCTGGAAGAGGAGTGAGTGAGGGAGGTAAGGTGAGGTGAAGGAGAAGGTGAATAATTCAAAAACTTACACTCAGCCCCCTCCACTACTACTTACACCAAATTAATACTTCCTACTAACAACTAAGACCCAACAATTCTATACTAGCACAAAATCAATTAAATGCTAGGCATAAAATATTATAACTCACAAAAATTGCACACGCAATTTATCAATTAAATAAATAATTAAGCAAGTCAATAACTAAATAATTATTTAATATTAAGAAAAATAGAGACGGGGTTTCGGGTCGTGACATTCACTCCCCCTTAAAGAAAATTCGACCCGAATTTTAACACTTACCAAGATTTTCGAATAACCACGGATACTTCCGTTCCATCTCATCCCGCAATTCCCAAGTCGACTCCTCAACTTCGTGATTCCTCCATACCACTCTAACTAGGGCAATGCTCTTGTTTCTCAACTCTTGCACTTTAGTATCAATCACTCGAATTGGTTTCTCTTCATAAGACATATTCGGTTCAATATCTTCCGGTACTTCTGACAACACATGAGACGGATCATACACATATTTACGAAGCGCTGAAACATGAAACACATTATGCAATCGGCCTAAAGAAGGCGGTAACGCAAGACGATAAGCAAGATTCCCAACTCTATCTAATATCTCGAAAGGCCCAATAAACCTTGGAGCAAGCTTTCCCTTCTTACCAAACCTTCGGATTCCCACCTTCGGAGACACTTTCAAAAACACGAAGTCACCCGACTGAAACTCGAGATCTCGCCTCCGGTGGTCGGCATAGTTCTTATCTCTACTTTGAGCGGTGATTAGACGATTTCGAATAAGCTTTACCTTTTCAACCGAATCATTAACCAAGTCGACACCCCAAATCTTAGCTTCCCCGACTTCATCCCAACAAATAGGAGACCGACACTTCCTACCATATAAAGCTTCGTAAGGAGCCATCTCGATACTCGATTGAAAGCTGTTGTTATAAGCAAACTCCACTAAAGGTAAATGAGTGTCCCAAGAATCTGCAAGGTCAACCGAACAAGCTCGTAACATGTCTTCAAGAATCTGAATCGTTCTCTCCGATTGACCATCGGTTTGTGGATGAAAAGCCGTGCTAAACCTCAATTCGGAACCCAAAGCCTTCTGAAACTCTTGCCAAAACCGAGAAGTAAATCTAGGATCCCGATCAGAAACAATACTAACTGGAACCCCATGCAATCTCACGATCTCATTGATATACAAAGTCGCAAGCCTTTCCATTGAATAGCAAATCTCGATGGGTAGAAAATGAGAAGACTTTGTCAATCTGTCTACGACTACCCAAACTGCATCATGCCTTCTCCTCGTACGCGGTAATCCGGACACAAAATCCATCGTCACATGTTCCCATTTCCATTCCGGTATCTCAAGAGGTTGAAGTAACCCCGCGGGTCTTTGATGTTCCGCTTTAACCTGTTGGCAAGTCAAACACTTCGATACATAATCCGCTATTTCCCGCTTCATGCCACTCCACCAGAAATGCTGTTTCAAATCCCGATACATTTTGGTACTCCCGGGGTGAATAGTATACTTCGACTTGTGGCCCTCATCCAGAACTTGGCGCTTTACTCCTCCCACATTGGGAACACACAAACGACCTCTATAATTCAAAACCCCTTCAGAACTAAGAGAAAACCTTTCAAACTTTTTGTCCCCAATCTTACTCGAAATCTTCATCAACTCGGGATCATCCTTCTGAGCATCCTTAATTTGTTGAATTAAGGCAGGTAATACCTTAATGTTCGCAAAGATAGCCCCATGCTTGGACTCATAAGGATCCCAATCTCGAACATCTTCCAACATTTTCCATTCACGCACCATCAATGAAGCTACATAAGATTTCCGACTAATGCATCAGCGACCACATTTGCTTTACCCGGATGATAAGAAATGGTGCAATCAAAATCCTTCAACAATTCCATCCATCTGCGCTGTCTATTGTTCAACTCCTTTTGCGAGAAAAGATACTTCAGACTTTGGTGATCGGTAAAAATCTCAAACCTTGCCTCATATAAATAATGCTTCCACTTGTGCAACGCAAAGACAATAGCCGCAAGCTCCATGTCATGAGTCGGGTAATTCTGTTCACTAGGAGTTAACTTCCTCGAAGCATAGGCAATCACTTTCCCGTTTTGCATTAAAACGCACCCGAGGCCTTCTTTAGAAGCATCACTAAAAATAACCAATTCATCTTTCCCATTTGGTAACACAAGTACAGGAGCGGTGGTCAACCTCCTTTTCAAATCATCAAAACTCATTTGGCATTTCTCTTCCCACACAAACGGCACGTTCTTTCTGGTCAACTGAGTCAACGGTGTAGCAATTTTGGAAAATCCCTCAATAAATCTTCTATAGTACCCGGCTAAGCCCAAGAAACTCCGAATTCCGTAACTGATTCCGGCCTCTTCCAATCCACAATAGCTTCAATCTTTGAAGGATCTACGGATATCCCTCCATTAGAAACCACGTGCCCCAGAAAAGAAACTTCCTCGAGCCAAAAGGCACACTTACTGAACTTCGTAAACAATTGCTTCTCCCGAAGAATAGATAAGACCATTCGCAAATGTTGTTCGTGCTCCTCCCGAGACTTCGAATAAACCAGAATGTCATCGATAAACACTACTACGAAAGTATCAAGATACGGTTTAAAAACCTGATTCATCATATCCATAAATACCGCAGGAGCATTCGTTAAACCGAAAGGCATGACAAGGAATTCATAGTGCCCATACCTACTACGGAAGGCGGTCTTGGAGATGTCCTCAGAACAAATCTTTAACTGGTGATAACCACTCCTCAAATCAAGCTTTGAAAAGATAACCGACCCCTGAAGCTGATCAAACAAGTCATCAATATGGGGAAGAGGATATTTATTCTTTATGGTTACCTGATTCAGCTTCCTGTAATCGATACACAGCCTCAAGGACCCATCTTTCTTATTGACAAACAATATAGGAGCTCCCCACGGTGACACACTAGGGCGGATAAACCCACGATCAAGTAACTCTTGTAACTGCTCCTTCAATTCTTTCAATTCGGCTGGAGCAATTCTATAAGGTGCCGCCGATATAGGAGTTGTACCTGGAAGCAAGTCTATACAAAATTCGATCTCTCTATCAGGAGGCATAGAGTACTCCGTAGAAAACACATCCGGAAACTCCCTAACGATATTTACCTCTTCCACACTAGAAACCTTTTTCGTAGTATCCAGAACACTGGACAGAAACCCAACACAACCACGGTTCAACAACTTTCTAGCCTTCATATACGAAATAACATGAACCTTTTTACTCAAAGGAATCGCCTCAAAAGAAAATTCAGGGGCATTAGGGTAGAAAAAGTAACCACTTTTTTAAAACAATCAACAGTAGCATGGTATCGACTCAACCAATCCATACCCAAAATGATATCAAAATCTTGCAATGGCAATATAATCAAATCAGCAAGTAAAACATGCTCACGTATATGCACATCACAATCACGCAATACCTTATCAGTCACCAAACTCTTACCCATAGGGGTAGACACCTCTAACACAAAAGGTAGAGACTCAGGCAACGAAGACAACTGAGATGCAAAATGCACAGACACATAAGAATGCGAAGAACCGGGGTCTATTAGTGCACGTGCCCTCCTATTAGACATAGAAATAATACCTCCAATCACGTCAGAAGCATTTGAAGCCTCTTGTTGGTTGATGGTGAAGACACGACCTTGCACCTTGGGCTTGCCCGAGGCATCCCTCTTCTGACCCGAAAACGACCCGGTACCACTACCAACTGACTGATTCTTCGGTTTAGGACAATTATATTGAAAGTGATCCAACTGGACGCAATTCAAGCACTTTCCCTGCTTTTTCCAACACTTCTCCTCGGAGTGTCCTCCCTTTTGACAATAATTGCAAACCCGATTATTCTGACCCCCCGAGGTGTTACCTTGATTCCTATTGCCCTGTTGTCCTTGAGAAGTTCCCTTGAAAAGTGAATACATGTTCTGTGCTCCTCTAGAGTCACCACGATGAGGTTGTGGCTTCCCTTGACCTCCTTGTTTCGCTACACTTGTTGATCCGTCCTCTTCTTATGCTCTACAATGTCCTGCTCCACCTGGTAGGCACGATCAATGGCATCTTGTAGGTCTTGGAATTTGTGGGAAGTGAGTTGGGTTCTGATCACGGTTTTCAACCCTTTGACAAACCTCGAGGTCTTCCTTTCTTCAGTCGAAACCATGTAATTGCAATAGCGAGCCAATTCCGTGAATTTGGCAACATACTCGGCCACCGTCAACAAGTTTTGTTCCAAGCTAAGAAACTCGGATTCCTTCCTATCTTGGTCCACCTTAGGAATGAAATGCTCTTTGAACTTTTCTTGAACGTCTCCCAAACATGGGGTACCCGTGCCTCTCCCAACTAGCTTTCAACGATTTCCACCAATACTCTGCACCTCCAACTAGCTTGTAGGTCGCAAATCTTACCCTATCCTCATCTGAGCTTTGTAAGACCTCAAAGATCTTTTCCATAGACTCAACCCACCTTTCTGCTGTAGCCACATCTGACCCTCCATCAAATTCTGTCGGTTTCATCCTCAGAAATTGTTCCAGTCCAGTCCTCGGAGCCAATGGTGCCTCTCTACGATTGTTATCATTCATGGTTTTCAATGCCGCCTCGAATATCCCTTGAAACATTGCTAGGGCTTCTTCCTTGCATTTCCCTGTTCGGCAGGTCCACCCTGTTCATTATCAGACCCGACCATGATTACCGAGTACCTGCATAAGACACTCATCGTTACTCACTCCATACTCGATTACCCTCCTAGGTCATTTAGTCACTCTAGACTATCTACAACCTAGCTCTGATACCAACTGTCGCGCCCCGTACCCGTGGTCCTACATGGCCCCACGCTCGGGACGCGCACGGAAGACGTCATAAATCACATTTAACAAAAACTTTTCGAAAACTATCATAAAGATAAACGAAATCCACTTTGGAGTGCAAAACCTCCACTTTACTTTCAAATAACTTTCACAACTAAATTACTTGGCACGAAGGCCTACATAACTTATACAAAAGAATGAACACCAACATTATCCAAAAATAGGTGTTACAAGATCAAGTCACGGATACACTACCCATTAAGGTTATACATTTACATAATGTAACCTTTACAAACATACCCCAAAAGAATTTACCACCTCGACGCCTTCCTTGTGATAAGTGACCTATCCCGGATGCACGCCCTTATCTAAAACAGTAAACAAATAAGGGGTGAGATAAAATCTCAGTAAGCTACTAATATGCAACTACATTTCATGCCAACATGATAATCACAAAGGAACAATCAATAGGCATTCACATATGCATATAACACAAAATATAGTCCACTCATCACATAACACATAATGCGGAAATAAACACTCATAAGTGGATACTGAGCCAAGGTTCTATAAACGGAACACCATCCTTTGAGAAGAGTCCGTTGAGCAGCATGAACGAGCTGAAGCCGGTTCCGGAACCAAGTAACAACAACAACCAGTAGTGGGGGAAATAACACATAGTCATACCCCCAAGCCAATAGCTAGAATACTCACCATAGGAGCTAGCTCATCCCAACCACGATCACGGGAAGGGGCATCCCACTCAAGGCCACTGAACATGGGGAAACTGGGTTACCAGTGAAGTACATTATACTGGACTCGGCTCGTGCCATTATAATATACATCACTGCCCAAAACAAACACAACAATGCCAGCTGGACTCTATACAAGCACATAGTAATAAATACTCGCTTGAAACAACAACGGGGCATTGATTCCAAAGTAGGGAACCAAGCCAAATTCATCACAAAGGATGTAAACTAATTCTCATGAAGAGATCAATCAACAACAACATCACACATGAAGTTACTCAAAAAGAGCACAATGGTTACACACCTTAACACATTACAAACATGATCACAAACGGACCCAAACCAACACTCTCAACCAATACTTAGACATTTCATTTAATAAACCCGCTCATCTCGAAGTACTCAAAAAGAGCTTTAAAACGATAGCTTACACACCTAAAACGGAGTCCGGGTGAGAAAGTTATGACTTACCGAAGATTGAACGAAAACGAGCAATTACCAGAACAGGGAGGGGAAGCGCGCGCCTCAAACAAAGGGGATGCGCGCGCCTCCTGAATCAGTCACAAATAGAAGATTTGAAATGGGAAGGGTGCGCGCGCCTCCATAAAACGATGCGTGCGCCTCCATCCGACAGTGGCAATTCCAGATTGGTGAAGAGGAGGGTGCGCGCGCCTCATATCAAGGGATGCGCGCGCCTCCAAGAATATTCAGTGAACCCAGATCTTCTCCTGGGTTCTTCCACCCGAAAATAAAACAAAAATCACCATTTCACCCCAAACCAACCAACACTCCCATCTAATTACCCAAGTGCCAAAACAACTTCTAAGCCTAAAATAACCATCTAGCAACATTTAAACAACCCAAACCAAAGGATGATTCAAATACCCAAATTTCACAAAATATGATCAAAGATACAAATCAACATTTAAATTCACAACTAAGCATTAAATCATCATCCAATGTTCACACAAAACATAAATGACCAATTTTAAGCTAAAGGGGGGCTTAGTAACTTACCTCAAAGGAATCCAAACTCAACCAAATCAACTTCTATTGAGCTTCCCACGAACCTAGCGACGATCTAGACATTTGGTATAACATGAACAATGAGAGGAAATGGGGGGAAGATGATGAAATGAAGAGAGAAGGAAGAGGGAGATTTTTACCTTCAAACCCAAGGAGAGAGAGAGAAATGGCTGAAGAGGAGTGAGTGAGGGAGGTAAGGTGAGGTGAGGGAGAAGGTGAATAATTCAAAAATTACACTTAGCCCCCTCCACTACTACTTACCCAAAACTAATACTTCCTACTAACAACTAAGACCCAACAATTCTATACTAGCACAAAATCAATTAAATGCTAGGCATAAAATATTATAACACACAAAATGCACACCAAATTTATAATTAAATAAATAATTAAGCAAGTCAATAACTAAATAATTATTTAATACTAAGAAAAATAGAGACGGGGTTTCGGGTCGTGACATTCACTCCCCCTTAAAGAAAATTCGACCCGAATTTTAACACTTACCAAGATTTTCGAATAACCACGGATACTTCCGTTCCATCTCATCCCGCAATTCCCAAGTCGACTCCTCAACTTCGTGATTCCTCCATACCACTCTAACTAGGGCAATGCTCTTGTTTCTCAACTCTTGCACTTGTATCAATCACTCGAATTGGTTTCTCCTCATAAGACATATTCGGTTCAATATCTTCCGGTACTTCTGACAACACATGAGACGGATCATACACATATTTACGAAGCGCTGAAACATGAAACACATTATGCAATCGGCCTAGAGAAGGCGGTAACGCAAGACGATAAGCAAGATTCCCAACTCTATCTAATATCTCGAAAGGCCCAATAAACCTTGGAGCAAGCTTTCCCTTCTTACCAAACCTTCGGATTCCCACCTTCGGAGACACTTTCAAAAACACGAAGTCACCCGACTGAAACTCGAGATCTCGCCTCCGGTGGTCGGCATAGTTCTTATCTCTACTTTGAGCGGTGATTAGACGATTTCGAATAAGCTTTACCTTTTCAACCGAATCATTAACCAAATCGACACCCCAAATCTTAGCTTCCCCGACTTCATCCCAACAAATAGGAGACCGACACTTCCTACCATACAAAGCTTCGTAAGGAGCCATCTCGATACTCGATTGAAAACTGTTGTTATAAGCAAACTCCACTAAAGGTAAATGAGTATCCCAAGAATCTGCAAGTCAACCGAACAAGCTCGTAACATGTCTTCAAGAATCTGAATCGTTCTCTCCGATTGACCATCGGTTTGTGGATGAAAAGCCGTGCTAAACCTCAATTCGGAACCCAAAGCCTTCTGAAACGCTTGCCAAAACCGAGAAGTAAATCTAGGATCCCGATCAGAAACAATACTAACTGGAACCCCATGCAATCTCACGATCTCGTTGATATACAAAGTCGCAAGCCTTTCCATTGAATAGCTAATCTCGATGGGTAGAAAATGAGAAGACTTTGTCAATCTGTCTACGACTACCCAAACTGCATCATGCCTTCTCCTCGTACGCGGTAATCCGGACACAAAATCCATCGTCACATGTTCCCATTTCCATTCCGGTATCTCAAGAGGTTGAAGTAACCCCGCGGGTCTTTGATGTTCCGCTTTAACCTGTTGGCAAGTCAAACACTTCGATACATAATCCGCTATTTCCCGCTTCATGCCACTCCACCAGAAATGCTGTTTCAAATCCCGATACATTTTGGTACTCCCGGGGTGAATAGTATACTTCGACTTGTGGCCCTCATCCAGAACTTGGCGCTTTACTCCTCCCACATTGGGAACACACAAACGACCTCTATAATTCAAAACCCCTTCAGAACTAAGAGAAAACCTTCAAACTTTTTGTCCCCAATCTTACTCGAAATCTTCATCAACTCGGGATCATCCTTCTGAGCATCCTTAATTTGTTGAATTAAGGCAGGTAATACCTTAATGTTCGCAAAGATAGCCCCATGCTTGGACTCATAAGGATCCCAATCTCGAACATCTTCCAACATTTTCCATTCACGCACCATCAATGAAGCTACATAAGATTTCCGACTAATGGCATCAGCGACCACATTTGCTTTACCCGGATGATAAGAAATGGTGCAATCAAAATCCTTCAACAATTCCATCCATCTGCGCTGTCTATTGTTCAACTCCTTTTGCGAGAAAAGATACTTCAGACTTTGGTGATCGGTAAAAATCTCAAACTTTGTCCCATATAAATAATGCTTCCACTTGTGCAACGCAAAGACAATAGCCGCAAGTTCCATGTCATGGGTAGGATAATTCTGCTCACTAGGAGTCAACTTCCTTGAAGCATACGCAATCACTTTCCCATTTTGCATTAAAACGCACCCGAGGCCTTCTTTAGAAGCATCACTATAAATAACCAATTCATCTTTCCCATTTGGTAACACAAGTATAGGAGCGGTGGTCAACCTCCTTTTCAACTCATCAAAACTCATTTGACATTTTTCTTCCCACACAAACGGCACGTTCTTTCTGGTCAACTGAGTCAACGGGGTAGCAATTTTGGAAAATCCCTCAATAAATCTTCTATAGTACCCGGCTAAGCCCAAGAAACTCCGAATCTCCGTAACTGATTCCGGCCTCTTCCAATCCACAATAGCTTCAATCTTTGAAGGATCTACGGATATCCCTCCATTAGAAACCACGTGCCCCAGAAAAGAAACTTCCTCGAGCCAAAAGGCACACTTACTGAACTTCGCAAACAATTGCTTCTCCCGAAGAATAGATAAGACCATTCGCAAATGTTGTTCGTGCTCCTCCCGAGACTTCGAATAAACCAGAATGTCATCGATAACACCACCACGAAAGTATCAAGATACGGTTTAAAAACCCGATTCATCATATCCATAAATACCGCAGGAGCATTCGTTAACCCGAAAGGCATGACAAGAATTCATAGTGCCCATACCTACTACGGAAAGCGGTCTTGGAAATGTCCTCAGAACGAATCTTTAACTGGTGATAACCACTCCTCAAATCAAGCTTTGAAAAGACAACCGACCCCTGAAGCTGATCAAACAAGTCATCAATATGGGGAAGAGGATATTTATTCTTTATGGTTACCTGATTTAGCTTCCTGTAATCGATACACAGCCTCAAGATCCATCTTTCTTCTTGACAAACAATACCGGAGCTCCCCACGGTGACACACTAGGGCGGATAAACCCACGATCAAGTAACTCTTGTAACTGCTCCTTCAATTCTTTCAATTCGGCTGGAGCCATTCTATAAGGTGCCGCCGATATAGGAGTTGTACCTGGAAGCAAGTCTATACAAAATTCGATCTCTCTATCAGGAGGCATAGAGTACTCCGTAGAAAACACATCCGGAAACTCCCTAACAATATTTACCTCTTCCACACTAGAAACCTTTTTCGTAGTATCCAGAACACTGGCCAGAAACCCAACACAACCACGGTTCAACAACTTTCTAGCCTTCACATACGAAATAACATGAACCTTTTTACTCAAAGGAATCGCCTCAAAAGAAAATTCAGGGGCATTAGGGGTAGAAAAAGTAACCACTTTTTAAAACAATCAACAGTAGCATGGTATCGACTCAACCAATCCATACCCAAAATGATATCAAAATCTTGCAATGGCAATATAATCAAATCAGCAAGTAAAACATGCTCACGTATATGCACATCACAATCACGCAATACCTTATCAGTCACCAAACTCTTACCCATAGGGGTAGACACCTCTAACACAAAAGGTAGAGACTCAGGCAACGAAGACAACTGAGATGCAAAATGCACAGACACATAAGAATGCGAAGAACCGGGGTCTATTAGTGCACGTGCCCTCCTATTAGACATAGAAATAATACCTCCAATCACGTCAGAAGCATTCGAAGCCTGTTGTTGGTTGATGGCGAAGACACGACCTTGCACCTTGGGCTTGCCCGAGGCATCCCTCTTCTGACCCGAAACGACCCGGTACCACTACCAACTGACTGATTCTTCGGTTTAGGACAATTATATTGAAAGTGACCCAACTGGCCGCAATTCAAGCACTTTCCCTGCTTTTTCCAACACTTCTCCTCGGAGTGTCCTCCCTTTTGACAATAATTGCAAACCCGATTATTCTGACCCCCCGAGGTGTTACCTTGATTCCTATTGCCCTGTTGTCCTTGAGAAGTTCCCCTGAAAAGTGAATACATGTTCTGTGCTCCTCTAGAGTCACCACGATGAGGTTGTGGCTTCCCTTGACCTCCTTGTTTCGCTACACTTGTTGATTCCGTCTCTTCTTATGCTCTACAATGTCCTGCTCCACCTGGTAGGCACGATCAATGGCATCTTGTAGGTCTTGGAATTTGTGGGAAGTGAGTTGGGTTCTGATCACGGTTTCAACCCTTTGACAAACCTCGAGGTCTTCCTTTCTTCAGTCGAAACCATGTAATTGCAATAGCGAGCCAATTCCGTGAATTTGGCAACATACTCGGCCACCGTCAACAAGTTTTGTTCCAAGCTAAGAAACTCGGATTCCTTCCTATCTTGGTCCACCTTAGGAATGAAATGCTCTTTGAACTTTTTCTTGAACGTCTCCCAAACATGGGGTACCCGTGCCTCCTCCCAACTAGCTTTCAACGATTTCCACCAATACTCTGCGCCTCCAACTAGCTTGTAGGTCGCAAATCTTACCCTATCCTCATCGGAGCTTTGTAAGACCTCAAAGATCTTTTCCATAGACTCAACCCACCTTTCTGCTGTAGCCACATCTGACCCTCCATCAAATTCTGTCGGTTTCATCCTCAGAAATTGTTCCAGTCCAGTCCTCGGAGCCAATGGTGCCTCTCTACGATTGTTATCATTCATGGTTTTCAATGCCGCCTCGAATATCCCTTGAAACATTGCTAGGGCTTCTTCCCTTGCATTTCCCTGTTCGGCAGGTCCACCCTGTTCATTATCAGACCCGACCATGATTACCGAGTACCTGCATAAGACACTCATCGTTACTCACTCCATACTCGATTACCCTCCTAGGTCATTTAGTCACTCTAGACTATCTACAACCTAGCTCTGATACCAACTGTCGCGCCCCGTACCCGTGGTCCTACATGGCCCCACGCTCGGGACGCGCACGGAAGACGTCATAAATCACATTTAACAAAAACTTTTCGAAAACTATCATAAAGATAAACGAAATCCACTTTGGAGTGCAAAACCTCCACTTACTTTCAAATAACTTTCACAACTAAATACTTGGCACGAAGGCCTACATTAACTTATACAAAAGAATGAACACCAACATTATCCAAAATAGGTGTTACAAGATCAAGTCACGGATACACTACCCATTAAGGTTATACATTTACATAATGTAGCCTTTACAAACATACCCCAAAAGAATTTACCACCTCGACGCCTTCCTTGTGATAAGTGACCTATCCCGGATGCACGCCCTTATCTAAAACAGTAAACAAATAAGGGGTGAGATAAAATCTCAGTAAGCTACTAATATGCAACTACATTTCATGCCAACATGATAATCACAAAGGAACAATCAATAGGCATTCACATATGCATATACACAAAAATATAGTCCACTCATCAAATAACACATAATGCGGAAATAAACACTCATAAGTGGATACTGAGCCAAGGTTCTATAAACGGAACACCATCCTTTGAGAAGAGTCCGTTGAGCAGCATGAACGAGCTGAAGCCGGTTCCGGAACCAAGTAACAACAACAACCAGTAGTGGGGAAATAACACATAGTCATACCCCCAAGCGAATAGCTAGAATACTCACCATAGGAGCTAGCTCATCCCAACCACGATCACGGGAAGGGGCATCCCACTCAAGGCCACTGAACATGGGGAAACTGGGTTACCAGTGAAGTACATTATACTGGACTCGGCTCGTGCCATTATAATATACATCACTGCCCAAAACAAACACAACAATGCCAGCTGGACTCTATACAAGCACAGAGTAATAAATACTCGCTTGAAACAACAACGGGGCATTGATTCCAAAGTAGGGAACCAAGCCAAATTCATCACAAAGGATGCAAACTAATTCTCATGAAGAGATCAATCAACAACAACATCACACTTGAAGTTACTCAAAAAGAGCACAATGGTTACACACCTTAACACATTACAAACATGATCACAAACGGACCCAAACCAACACTCTCAACCAATACTTAGACATTTCATTTAATAAACCCGCTCATCTCGAAGTACTCAAAAGAGCTTTAAAACGATAGCTTACACAACTAAAACGGAGTCCGGGTGAGAAAGTTATGACTTACCGAAGATTGAACGAAAACGAGCAATTACCAGAACAGGGGAGGGGAAGCGCGCGCCTCAAACAAGGGATGCGCGCGCCTCCTGAGATCAGTCACAAAAAAAAGATTTGAAATGGGAAGGGGGTACCGCGCCTCTAATAAATTTGATCGTGCGCCTCCATCCGACAGTGGCAATTCCATTGGTGAAGAGGAGGGTGCGCGCGCCTCATATCAAAGGATGCGCGCGCCTCCCAGAATATTCAGTGAACCCAGATCTTCCTCCTGGGTTCTCCACCCGAAAATAAATATCAAAAATCACCATTTCACCCCAAATCAACACCAACACTCCCATCTAATTTACCCAAGTGCCAAAACACTTCTAAGCCTAAAATAACCCATCTAGCAACATTTAAACAACCCAAACCAAAGGATGATTCAAATACTCAAATTTCACAAATTATGATCAAAGATACAAATCAACATTTAAATTCACAACTAAGCATTAAATCATCATCCAATGTTCACACAAAACATAAATGACCAATTTTAAGCTAAAGGGGGGCTTAGTAACTTACCTCAAAGGAATCCAAACTCAACCAAATCAACTTCTATTGAGCTTCCCACGAACCTATCGACGATCTAGACATTTGGTATAACATGAACAATGAGAGGAAAAGGGGGGAAGATGATTGAAATGAAGAGAGAAGGAAGAGGGAGATTTTACCTTCAAAACCCAAGGAGAGAGAGAGAAATGGCTGGAAGAGGAGTGAGTGAGTAGGTAAGGTGAAAAAAGGGTGAGGGAGAAGGTGAATAATTCAAAAACTTACATCACCCCCTCCTACTACTTACACCAAATTAATACTTCCCTACTAACAACTAAGACCACAATTCTATACTAGCACAAAATCAATTAAATGCTAGGCATAAAATATTATAACTCACAAAAATTGCACACGCAATTTATCAATTAAATAAATAATTAAGCAAGTCAATAACTAAATAATTATTTAATATTAAGAAAAATAGAGACGGGGTTTCGGTCCGTGACACCCACTGTGTACACTCTATAATATACACCCCTTTTGTACACCCACTGTGTGCACCCTTGTATATATATACCCCTCGGTACCCCACTGTGTGTACCCACTATATATACTCCTTGCGTACACCCACTGTGTGCACCCTCTATATATATATATATTCCCCTTGTGTACACCACTGTTTACACCCTCCATATATTCCCCTCGTGTACACCCACTGTGTGCACCCACCAAATACTCCCCATATATACTTCCATCTCTATGAAGAAGACGATGACTGCAGAGCTGCTCACCATCGAAGAAGCGCCCGTACAATCACAAAGGTTTGTCCTTTCCCGACATGACGATGCATTGGGGCTGTCTGTCCTCCTCGAAGATATCAACAAAATGCAAGGGGATATTCAAACCCCCTCTACGAGTTCTACCCCCCAAAGGCAAAAAGCGAACTAGGGGATTATCTTGCCCAAGCGTTTCATATGTATATTAATATATATATATATATATATATATATATATATAT
>JAOWBW010003464.1:0-29311 GCA_026119855.1 Campanula takesimana
ACTGTCCCATACCAGTTGGAAATAACGACTAACTCATCATGGCAGCACATAAGACTGAAATAAACACGTTACAAAGGATACTGAGCCAAGGTTTCACCAAACCAATAGAACAATCACTGCGCAGCTTCAACCAATCAAACCATCTTCATAGCAGCATAATCGCTGAAGAGAAAACCCGTCAGACCGACCAATCACTCAATCAATCAATCTTCGTAGTAGCATAAAACTGTGAAGATCACAACCCCGGTACCGGAACCATAACAATGTAACATGTCACAAAGGACAGGGGAGATGACACAAAGTCAAAACCCAAAACGTCTAGCTAGAATACCACACCAAAGGGAGCTAGCTCATCCCAACCAAGGACAATCTGGAAGGGGAAAGAGGACCAATGGGCGATACTATACTGGACTTGGATCGTGCCTTATAACATTATCCATTGCCTGACTCGAACACAAATAACCAGCTGGACTTTCAAATAAATGCTAGGTAATAAATACTAGCTCGATAAACAACTAAAGGTTCCATAGTAGGGAACCATACCAATTAATCACCATAAAGATGCAAACGATTACTCATGAAGAGTTCACAACAACGAACACAAGAAGTTTCTCATAAAAGAGTCCAACACGATAAACGAGATTGCTCACAGAGAGAGAGCCCAACGACATTGACCGTTAAAACATGATTTCCAAGATAAGGCACGTACCAAATACATCCTAAATATGATACCCCTAAGTTAATCATAAAGAGCACAACCCAAACGGTCGCTCACAAATAGCACAATGACTATTACCAGAATGACCCTAAACATTTACTCGTGAAGATATACTAGGACTATGAACTCACCATTTCATCGCACCTGGAATTCCAAAGTAGGAAATCAGAATGAATACACCTTAAGGTTAATCAAACCGTAGGTACCCAATTGCCAATTCACGCTTTACCTCCGTTCATAACGAACCAATTCTAAACACCCCAAACGAATCCAAAAGGTTACACTTATTAGAACATGATCACGACCGGACAAAACCCTACACTTTGGTGTTCAATAACAAACCCTCTAGGTACTATAGGACATCGCCTAAATCTAGACCAAGTCTTACTCGAAAATCAATTCGATTGGAACAATCACGAACACATCATAAGATGCCCAAACATTCCCAAACAATACTTGATCAAATTACATGACACCATTGTTCACAAAAGAGCCAATTTCAATTATTAAAGTGTTCCACGGTGCCCAACTAAGTCAACTAGAATAGTTCTACGGAACCTAGACCGAGACTACACCTTGATCTTAAACCTCAACGAAAAGACAACATTCTAATCTGCAACTATGCGTCCAATAGAACCATTTCATAGTACTCGAAAGAGCTTTCCAACGATAGTTTACACGTCCAAAACGGAGTCCGGACGAAGAAGTTAGGAAATGTTGAAGATTGTCTACGAAAGGTACAAGAGGATGAAGCTCAGGACTTGTACAGCGGAGGGGGCGTACGCCCGCACAGAAAGGGTGCGCACGCCCTGGAGTATCAGAAGGTTTTGCAAAAGAGCCAGAGGAGGGTGCGCGCGCTCGCGAGAAATGGGTGCGCACGCCCGCCCTATAGCATCAGAAGGTTTTTCCAAGTTGAACAAGGGAGGGTGCGCGCGATCGCACCTAAAGGGTGCGCGCGCCCCCTAGGGATTTCGACCAAAACCAGGTTTCTTCTGGGTTCTTCAATTCGGGTAATCAACACAAAAACACCCATTTTTACCCAAAACTCAAACCCCAAGAGTAACATTCCTAGATAGCAATACAAAAGCATCCCAACCATTATGAACCTAATGTGACTCATATACAACCTTTAAACAACTCCAAACAAGAAATGTCTCAAACACCCACATTACTCAAAAATGGATAAATTGCAATAAATTCCCAAATCAACAAAGAAGCCATAACTATCAACAAGAGCATCAATGGAGTTAAAGATGAACATTTCTAGCATAAATGGGGGAAAGGCAACTTACTTGGAAATAATGAAATGAGACGAAATTCGAATATTTTTGGTTCCACACGATCCTATCGACGATCTAAACACATTTCATCAAATGAGCCATAAGAAAAGATGAGAGGAAGAGGGTGAAAATGAAGAGAGAAGGGAGGAAGAAAAACTTACCCTTTTCTTGGAGAGAGAGAGAGATGACTGGGAAATGAGAGAGTGAGGGAGAAGGAAGGGAGGAAGGAGGTGATATTTTTAAAAATGTTACACTTAGGGCCCCTCCTCCACTAACAACACAATTCTCTTATACTCCCCTCTAACAACTAAGACCCAACACTCTACACTAGCACAAATAATCAATGGAGTTAAAGATGAACATTTCTAGCATAAATGGGGGAAAAGCAACTTACTTGGAAATAATGAAATGAGACGGAATTCGAATTTTTTGGTTTCCACACGATCCTATCGACGATCTAAACACATTTTATCAAATGAGCCATAAGAAAAGATGAGAGGAAGAGAGTGAAAATGAAGAGAGAAGGGAGGAAGAAAAACTTACCCTTTTTCTTGGAGAGAGAGAGAGATGACTGGGAAATGAGAGAGTGAGGGAGAAGGAAGGGAGGAAGGAGGTGATATTTTTAAAATGTTACACTTAGGGGCCCCTCCTCCACTAACAACACAATTCTCTTAGACTCCCATCTAACAACTAAGACCCAACACTCTACACTAGCACAATATACCCAATTAAATGCTAGGCATAAAATATTATAACACATAAAATGCACACATAAATTATTAATTAAATAATAATTTAAACAATTAAATAAGAAATAAATAAATAATTAGATATTTATTATTAGAAAATAGAGGCGGGTTTTCGGGTCGTTACAGTTATATCAGTTGCCTAAGTTCCTTATTTCACCCACTTTGAGCCAAAATACTTAGAGTGTGTGTTGCGCCCCTTTTAATCATTTGCGCCTAGTTTACTTAACTATTCCGCTGTGCATTTCACTCACTCACTTAGGCGCATTTCATAACGCTTATTTGATTAAATGCACATTTTCCATTGAATTTTCAAGGGTACGAAAAAAAATTAAAACAGCTATTCACCTCCCCCTCTAGCTATTTTACATACCCTTGTTGCCCTTTGGGACCAACAAGTGGTATCAGAGCAAACACCTTTATAAAACATCTTTGTTTTTCAAGCTTAACAGCTTGGGTGCCGATTCAATATGGCAAACTCAAAATTCGGCAACTGCTAACTACACACATGTTCCAGTCTTTGATGAAGATCACTTTGACGTGTGAAAATTCAGCATCTTAACTCATCTCACTCTCAATCGATGAAAGGCTTCATGACACCGTGGTTTATGGACCTTACATCCATATGAAAGCGAATCTAAATACGAGCACCAACGCTACTCAACCAACCATCAAGAACCAAGGGAAGAATGGACTGAGGAAGAAACAAGAAGAGTTGCAAATGATGGCAAATCAAGAAACATTCTTCTAAGCACTCTAAGCACGGCTATGAAACAACAAGTCATGCACTGTGCTACCGCCAATGATTTATGAGATGCTATTGAAGAGCATATAGAAGGAGACACGGTTTGCAAGGAGAACAAGAGATACGAAGTACAAAAGAGATTCATAATTTCTCTCAACTCCCCGGTGAAACTCTTAGACAGACTTATGAACGCTATTGTGAAATTATCAATCTCTGTATTTCACTTGGAAAGAAATTCTCCAATAAGGAATTAAACACTAATTTCCTTGCCGCTTTTGGATCAAGATACCTACACAAATCTAGCGCCCTTGAAGACGCTGGAACTTTAGATGTATGGACTTCAAGGAACCTTTATGCAAATCTTAAGGTTTATGAGCTCAAACTCCAACGAATTAGTGAAACTGAAGGTAAGTCAAAATCCATAACAATGGTGGCGCATAGAGAAGAAGCGCATGCGCCTGCGCCGCTTCAAGAAGAAAAGTTCCGATCCCAAAATTTCTACCTATGGGCTATTAGACATGGATGATGAAGACTTCGCTTTATTTGTGAAGAAATTTCAAAATTCAGAAAATTCTCAAGACCCGGCTCAACCAGCAAATTTCAAGGATCTACCAGCAGAGCCCCTCCAAGATCACGTGGAGCAGTAATTCTAATAGAAAAGAAAACTTGTTTGTTTTAATTGCAGGAAACCAGAACTGTCACGACCCCGAACCCCGCGGCCCGAGATCGCGAGCTGGACGTCGACTTACTAATCAAAATACCAAAATATCGGAGATAAAAATTTCATTTCATATCAAAAGATGATAACACAAGTTTTGGAAAACAATTAACAACAACAATGTACTAGTGTAAGCCCCATAAGCTCACACTACAAAATAATAAAATATACAAATCTTAGTGACGTCAAAGTGTGGTACAACTATCCCCAAAAGAGTTACACATTTATATAATGTAAACCCACCACATATACACTTGCCCCAAAAGCTCAACCTCGCGACGTCCTCGTGATCAGCGAGTCTAATTCCTTGGTCCTAGGCGGGGGGTTAAGGAAAAACAAAGATAAAAAGAAAGGGGTGAGATAAATCTCAATAAGTTACTAATGCAACTACATGACATGCTATGATGCAATAATAAATAATAAATCACATAACACATAGCAATTATCATATATCAGATAGCAGCGGAATGAACACATAACAAAGGATATTAGCCAAGGTTTTCCAAACCGATAAACCAAATAAAGGTCGCTGCGCAGCTTCAATAATGAACAATCAACATCTTCGTAGTAGCATGAAAGCTTGAAGAGAAAATCCCCGGTACCGGAACCAATAACAAGGGGACAGTGACACACAGTCAAAGCCCAAAAACCAATAGCTAAAGTGCTCACAAAGGGGCCAGCTCATCTCACATCCAAGGCCAATCTGGAGGAGGGAAATAATGGGCCAAAACAATGGTCAACATCACAATGGACTTGGCTGTGCCATCATAATGTTTCGCATCGCCCAAACACACACAAAATACCAGCTGGACTTTCAAGTAAGGGCTAAGTAATAAAATACTAGCTCAAATAAACAACTAAGGATTCCAAAGTAGGGAATCAATCCAAATAAATTACCACAAAGGTAAACCAATCCAAACAACACATCAAGGATGGACCACATTCCCAAAATGATACTTAATCAAATTCCATAACATATTTATTCACAAAAGAATCAAGTCCAATTAATAAAGTGTTCCACGATGTTAACTTAGGTTAATTAGAAGAATAAAACCTAAACTAGTTAAGCCATTAGTCCTAAACCAAGCAAAAGGGCAGAATTCTGGAACAGGGGGCGGGCGGGCGCCTGGCATGGGGCGGGCGGGCGCTTAATTGACCAGAAGGTCTGGCCGCTTAAAAAGCTGGGTAGGCGGGCACCTGGTCCAACCCGGGCGGGCGCCTGGTCTGGTTCATGGCCGGGAAAACAGAGCTGGGTTCTTATAATTTCGACCCAAAAATCCACCCAACACAAATACTCAAAATCAACTCCTTTAACAAGTTCCAAAATGAACCAAAACAACAACTAAGATTATGGGAGGCATAGATAACATCATTCCACAACTTGAACTAAGATTGAATCTCCACATTCCCAAGAACACCATTTTTAGCCGAAACACTAACAAATCCCAAATAAATTCCAAACTCAACCAAACTTCAAATATAACAACCCAAGCATTATATAAGCATGATATGAACTTTTTAGCATAAAAATGGGGGAAAGTAACTTACTTGAATTTTCTCAAAGTTGCCGGAACTTGAATATTTTTAGCCCTCTACGATCCTAACGACGATCTAAACAAGTTTCATGTTTTAAGAAATGATAAATAACAAGAGGAAGATGGTTAGATTGAAGAGAGAAGGTAGAGAAGATGGTTAGATTTGAACAAGGATTTCTCACTCCGGCTCAAAGCGATGGTGGATTGTTATTTTCTAGATGTGATCTGAGTGCTAGAAGCAAACTCAGAAAGAGTGAATATGTTAGACATCAAGTTGCACCTATTCCTACAATCAATCATGATGAGGACATTGTAAAGAAAGAAAAGTTGTTCTTAGAAGCCGAAAAGGTAATCAGTAAATTTGGTAAAATGAAGGAAGCTTTAGCACTATCATGTGATGAAATTTCCCAGCTTAAGACCGAGAAATCTCTACTTAAATCTGAACTCACCCTCCTTAAGGAGCAGATAAAGAGCATGACTCTTCTTACTATTAAAAACACTTTTCTAACAGAACAGAACTCACTTCTTAAAGTTCAAAACGATGAATTGGTTGCTCAAATTACTGATCTTAAAAGGATTACAAATGAGTGGTCCAATTCTCGTGTCACTATGGAAAATATATTTGAGTCCCAAAAAGTCAGTGGTGATAAAAGTGGCTTAGGATTCTCATCAACTAGTGACAACTTTAAATGTGATGTCTGTGCTGAAAGAGATAGTGAATTTACAAATCAGCAAACTTTTGAAATTCCCCAGGAAAAACATTCTAATTCAATGGGTAAAGGACAGGAAAAAGTCAAGAGACAATCATTCCATTATGTCTACCCAACGAAACAATTTGGGAAAGCTAAAGAGAAGGAAGTAGCTACAGATGAATCATCCTCCAGCAAAACCATTCTTGAAACTAGGCGCGCTCCTTCTCCGAGTTCACATTATGCGCCTAGGAGCCACGCGTCTAACCTCCGTGCGCCTCCTAACCCTATGCTCCCTCCAAGAAAAAGCGTTCCAAAATTTCAAAAGAAAGATTTTGGTAAAGCTGGCTCATTTGACCCAAAGAAGGATGCTATCCGAAAAAAAAGTAAAGAGTTTGTGAAAACTCATGTGATTGGTGGCTTTTATCATTGTTCAATTTGTGATTGCTCGGGACATAAGGCCGTGGAATGCCTTTTGAGATTCACTCCCAATGCCAAAGGACGTAAGAATCCTAAGGTCAAGCAAGAGTGGGTCGTCAAAAGTTGCTAACTCTAGGACCCGAAAGGAATAAAGGGGCCTACTTTAAATGTTTATATTTTAGGTTCTTTGCTTCATGGCTGGATCTTCAAAAGCTAAAACGTATGAATGGATTCTCGATAGTGGGTGTTCACGACACATGACTGGACATGAATCCTTACTTAAAGATGTTCATGAAGAAAGAGGTCCCTCAGTAACATTTGGTGATAATAACAAATGTCAAGTTGTAGCATATGGAAAGCTCAAGAAAGACAAAGTGTGCATTGAAAGAGTCTCTCTCGCCAAAGGGCTCAATCAAAATTTATTATCCATATCTTAATTCTGCGACAAAGGATTAGAATGCCATTTCACCTCAAGTCAAAGTATTATCAAGAATGGCAAAACTGGAGTTACATTACTCATGGGATATCGTAAGACAAATATTTACATTATTGATTTCCATAGTATGAACTCTAATACTAATCTTTGTTTTGTAGCTAAAAGTGTGAGCAAAAATAGTTGGCTGTGGCACAAGCGCTTAAGTCACTTGAACTTCAAGTATCTATCTAAACTCAGCAGGAATAATCTTGTAAAAGGACTTCCCAAGGTTGCTGATCATCATGACAAGAAGTGCGCCACGTGTCAACTTGGCAAACAACCAAAGAAATCTTTCTCCAGCAAGACAAATCCTTCAACTACTAGATGTTTGCAACTGCTGCACATTGATTTATTTGGACCAGTCACCACCGCAAGTATTAGAAGAAACAAGTATACTCTAGTTGTGGTGGATGATTATTCAAGATATACATGAGTGGAAATGATGATCTCAAAAGACGATTTTTATGATTTTTGACCACCTTATTCAGACTGCTCCAAACCCAAAAGAAGATGACATCGTTAGTGTTCGATCCGACAATGGAATAGAATTCAAGAACAACGGTGTTGCTCGATATTGCGACGATCATGGGATAGATCACAACTTCTCAACCGCTGGTGTTCCTCAACAAAATAGTGTTATGGAAAGAAAAAAATAGGATGTTGATTGAAGCGGGAAAGACGATGATAGATAAAGCTAAATTGCCTAAGTACTTTTGGGAACAAGCTATCAACACAGCATGTTTTACTCAAAATCGTTCCCTCATCAACAAACTTCACAACAAGACTCCGTATGAACTCTGGCGTGGTAGAACTCCCAACATTGCTTTCTTCAAGATCTTTGCTTGCAAGTGTTATATCCTCTACAACGGAAACGAACATAGAGGTAAATTCGATGCCAAAGATGACGAAGGTATTTTTGTTGGGTATGCCAAACAGTCTAAAGCTTTTCGCGTTTTTTAATAGATCTACATTAGTGATAGTTGAATCTGTACATGTTACATTTGATGAACATTCTCTCCTTGAGCCACATTTGGCTCCAAATATTTACTGATGATTATACTGAGCTAAATGAAACAGGTGCTCCTATTTATGATGCGCCTACACTTGAACAAAATCTATCAACTCAAAGAAATCCATCTACATCAAATGCGCCTAATTCCTCATATGGTACACCAAATGAATCATCATCTGCGCCTCCTTCTAATGTTGCGCCTCTTAATTCTTCTCACGCGCCTATATCTACTGCTGCATCTGGTGTTAACCCTAGTTTCAATTCTAAACCAGTTCATCCCTAAATTTTGATGATTTTGAATCTGGTAAAGATGTACCAATTGAAGACCTTTAAGTACTACAACCCAACCTAACTTACCTCCTAAAATTCGTGAAGTTAGAGGTCACCCAATCAATAATATCATTGGTGATCTAAATGTTGGTGTTCCTACAAGGAGAGCTACAAACTTTGATGCTTACATTACATTTATCTCTCAAATTGAACCGAAGAAGGCTGTGAAGCGCTCCAAGATCCTAATTGGGTTGTTGCAATACAAGAAGAACTCAATCAATTTGAATGATTTAAGGTTTGGACTCTTGTTCCAAGACCAAATGATCAAGGAGTGATTGGTACGAAATGGGTGTTCAGAAACAAGATGGATGAGAATGGAACCATCACAAAAAACAAAGCAAGATTGGTTACTCAAGGCTATAGGCAAGAAGAAGGCATTGATTACGATGAAACTTTTGTGCCCGTAGCAAGACTTGAAGATATCAGATTATTTCTAGCTTACGCCGCTCACACAAGAACTTCAAGCTATATCAAATGGATGCGAAGAGCGCGTTTCTAAATGGTGAACTCCAAGAACAAGTCTACGTACCTCAACCTCGTGGGTTTGAAGATTCACAATTTCCAAATCATGTGTACAAACTCCAGAAAGCTTTGTATGGGCTCAAGAAAGCACCAGAGCATGGTATGATACACTATCAAAGTTTCTCATTGAAAAAGGCTTCACTCGCGGTAAATTGATACAACTCTTTTCATTGCCAAACATAATGGTCATAAATTACTTGTTCAAATTTATGTTGATGATATTATATTTGGTTCTACTAATGAATTGTTGTGCAAGCGCTTTGAGAAACTAATGAAGAGCAAGTTTGAAATGAGCATAATGGGAGAACTCACATTCTTCCTCGGGCTTCAAATCAAGCAAATGAATGAAGGCATTTTTATCAATCAAGCCAAATACACAAAGGATTTAATCAAGAAGTTTGGACTTGAGAATGCTAAAGCATATGACACTCCAATGGCTACCGGCAACAAACTCGACAAAGACTTAAAAGGTAAACGTGTTGATCAAATGCTCTATCGAGGTATGATTGGCTCACTCCTTTATCTTACTGCTAGTAGGTCAAATATTATGTTTAGTGTTTGTGTTTGCGCTCGTTAGCAATCTGACCCTAGAGAAGCACACTTGATTGCTGTGAAACGTATTATACGATATCTCTCTGGTACTGTTAACCTTGGACTTTGGTACACCAAAGATTTGAATTTTAAACTTGTAGGTTATTCAGATGCGGATTATGCAGCGTGCACAATTGATAGGAAAAGCACAAGTGGCACTTGTCATTTCCTCAGATATCGACTTGTGTCATGGGTAGTAAGAAACAAGCTTCAGTATATGTATCAACAACGGAAGCAGAATATATCGCTGCGGGAAGTTGTTGCTGTCAGATTCTATGGATGAAGCAGCAATTGGTGGACTATGATATCATCGAAGAAAATTGTCCCATCTACTGCGACAACACTTTAACCATTGTCGTTTCTGAAAATCCCGTCATGCACTCCAAAACCAAGCACATCGACATCAAATATCACTTCCTCAAAGACCACGTAGAGAAAAGAAATATTCATTTAGAACACGTGGGAACTGACTTTCAAATTGCCTACATTCTAACGAAAGCACTTGACGCGAAACGGTTCATCTTTTGAGAGGTGAAATGGGATATTGCAAATTTTAGACCTGGTGAGCGACGATTGATCTTGCTGAGCTCTCACTTGATCCAATAGGGCTTGAAATCATCTCAACTCACCCTTAACTACTGGACTTACTCCACTATTCACGCTGGATCAACCATTCTATTCTCCGCTCCTTGTTGTTGAATTTTTCTCAACCGCTGCTCTAGTTGAGACGCCAGCTGATGGATACGTGCGCTACAGGATATGCCCCAATGTTCAGAATGTTGCTATAACTATCTCTACGAGCACAATCAAGAACATAGTGAGTTTCAGCACTACTGGCCCTCAGAGTGTTTCAGGACAAGCAAACACCTACTCTGTAGCCACGCAGAACATTGTTGCGCATACTTATCTCAAAATTCCTACCGTCTGAATAACATCAAAAATGATGAGATTAGGGATGGTGGTGATTTGCTTGCTCATATTGCGCATCTTGTTGATACTTCGATCGTGTTTAAAACCAGAAATGTTAACAGATTCATTGTGGAGCAGTGGGAGTATGCTGCTGCCATCATGGGAAAGGCTAGGTGAATTGGCCTCAGATTTTGTTCAAGACTTTGTCGGAGCAGATAACCAAATACACAAAACAAGGCTGAAGGAAAGACCAAATTTAAAACTCATTGCAGAATCCTTACCAAAATTTTCCTAACCTACCCTGCCCTTGCTCAATTTCTCAATGAAAACCCAGCTTACAAGACTGATGATGTACCAGTTTTTGGTAAAGACATCTTGGTTCTGAAAATGCGCAGAAAGCGCATGGCAAAACGCGTGCCTAGGGTTAAAGGTGGTCAGTTGGTTGATGAAGCCACTGCGTCAGATGAGGAAAGATGATGGTGCTGAAGACAGCGCAACAGATGGCGCAGAAACTGCAAATGCTCCTGGCGCTGGAACGAGCGCAGGAAAAGATAAAGGAAAAGGGATTGCAACTGTGGTTGAAAGAGAAGCCAGACCACCTAAGCGCCCTCGAACTGAAAAGGATGATCAGGAAGCTATCAAGCGCGCTTAGGCAGCCAGTTTAGTTGAAGCGCAGAGAAAATGAGATGAAGACTATCAAATCAAGCAAGCTGCTGAATTAGCCAAGTTAGAAAGGCGCAAAGGCAAAGGATCTAGCGCTGATGTACGCTCCCCTGCCCTACTGCGCCTCCTCCTTCTGATCGTGCGCCTCCTTCAAAGAAGACTTCTACTGCGCCTATCAAGGAAGTTCCTATTGCGCCTGCTCCAGTCATTAAACCAACTTCTGTCTCACTCACTGCTGATCAACTGAAACACAGAGATAAAATATCTACTGAGTTATTTGGAGACTTAAGTGAGGATCAATTGAGGGGGATCCAGAACCTTTAATCACGCACAAATCCACCTCGTGTGTGTGGCTCCTGTGCCTCCACTTACTACAGAAGATCCCAGTTCAAGTGCTGAATACCTTCCTTCTCCTCCTCATAAAACAACTCCTATTTCTTCACAAACCAGGCGCCCTGATACTACTGCGCCCCAATATAACGTACCTCCTCCTCCTAATGCTGATTTGGGTGTAGTTATTTCTATGTTTCAACAACTTCATGAAGTCCAAGCTCGAATTGAGTCTCAGTTAGAGCTTCATACTTCAATGTGTTGGTAGTGGTGCCCTAGGCACGTTTAATAAACGTTGTAATTGTTATCATTTATTTCATATCAATAAAGAGATGTTTTTGATTATTATTGTTGTTCATGTTTACTTATAATAATCTCCGTCCCTAGTACTTGTTAAGCACTAGTATAAAGGCTAAATGATCATGGGATGATCATGTTAGATTTATGGGTACTTGTTTGGAACAAGGTACTGGACATGACCCGCTCTATGAGATTTATGTCATGGTCTATGACGAACATATATCTCATATTAGTTATGTCTTTGAATCCTTAGACATGAAGTTATTATAGTCTTCCACTTGATGAACATTATGTTTGACATATTCAAACGCTACTTTTAACCGAGTAGTTATAAAGGGTATGATTGGCATAATCGGATTCCCGTTGGGAAGAATAATAAGCTAAATGGATTTGTCCCTCCACGGAGAGATGTCAAGCTTGGGCCCCTCGAAGGAATGATGTTGATGAAATGTTCGGCCGGACTCAAATGGATTGATTGGATCAATAGCAATGAATTATCAACATATTCGGAATTGAGAAAGTATTGAACAAAACAAGTTGACTGTTTGACCAAATGAAATCGTGGACAAAAGGATTGTGACATATTCTAAAGGAATGCGAACTTGTATCTAGTTATACTATTTGGGTAGGTATGACGGTTTGCTAGAACCTAATCATATCTTATGGGATCATGTTTGAGCCCATTGCCAACTTAGTATAATCCTAGAGGGTCACACACAATGAACGAATCTTAAATAAAAGGACTATATTCGCATTTAGGGTCGGAGGACTTCCAAGGAATTTCGAGAAAGTTCTGGGCCTCCTGGTCAACCAAGCGGGCGCTTGGGTTGCACCAGGCGGGCGCCTGAACAAGCCGGAAAAGAATTGGACTTTCTGCCCAAATGAGCGGGCGCCTGGTGGTACCAGGCGGGCGCCCGGTATGCCGATTGGAAATTTCCTAATTTGATTAGGAATGGTTTTTGGCACAAGATTCCTATTTGGAATAGGTCTTAATTGTGTATAAAAACATCAATTCGGCCAGACCATATTGACAAGTGCTTTTGTGAGTCTCAAAGAGTTTGAGAGAGAATTTATTTTGTTCTAAGATATCCTTGATTGAGGAACAAAATAATTCACAAATAAATTCCATATAGTTCTTTATTATATTGTGAAAGTGTGTTTCATAATATTGGTCTAGCAACCAAGATCAAAGAAGCTCCTTTGATATTCGTTCGAAGTGTGGATACCGCTAGTGGGTGAAAATCATCATCTTCAAAGTTCGTGTTCAAGCTTTGTGATCGTGATCAAGTCTTCAAATCTCCACCAAAGACCAAGAGAAAATTTAATAGCCATCAAGGGTTAGTTCTATTCTATATCATGTTATTGTATTTGATTTAATCATATGAACGGATCTATGGGCTTTGGGTTTCAAAATTTTAAATGCTAAATTCCGTTGCGCATGTTACTACGAAACCCAACAGTGGTATCAGAGCCCCGTTCATGTTGATTAATTCAATACTTGGATCATGTTGTGTGTATATAAATTGTTTATGTGCCAAGCATGATATGAATATTGGATTATATGATGTTTATGTGTTTTGTGATTCTATGTGGTTTATTGTTTTTCCAACTTTAATCGCACGATTCAATCGCAATAAAAATTATGGTGGATTCTGAATTATTTCGATTATTGATTTTGATTGGATCAAAGTTTTAATAATCGGGGAAAACTAATTTTGAGACAAAATTTTCGAACTTTAAAATTCTATACTATTCTGGCCATTCAAGCGGGCGCCTGGTCCTTTTGCAGGCGGGCGCTCGGTGGTCAAGATTTGTTCTGATTTTGTTTAAAGTCTGAATATGGAATTTCGATAAATTCGACAAAACCAGTAACAGAACCAGTCCAGACTTGTTGATCTGGAATGGGTTTTGGGTAGTTGGTTTGTGTGTGGATTTTGGGGTTTGATTTTCCTATTTGTTTTAGTCTTGTGATTCCTAGATTGGTTCAAAGTTGGATGGCTAATCTGCGTTCATCGAGATTGTGTTTCCCAAAATTGATCGCAATCAAAGTTTCAAAGATAAAACGAAGTTAGAATTATGAAGAGTTCATAATTACTAAAATGAGAAACAAAGTTCTTGATTCAATGATTGGAGATCCATGTGGAATTGTGAATGCAATTGGCCTACGTTCATCGAGACCATCTATGGCTTAGTTTCGGCCACATGGACTACTTCTTGGTTTCTTGAATTAGTGCGGGATTGTGGTTGCCTAATGGGTTAGTTCGACCGCACTTCTTGTTTTCTTGATTTGGAGATAATAACCAAAGTTGAATTAGTCTCATCCTCATAATTATAGAGAAACTAATGAGCACATAATATCATGCTTAAATTAATGGGATTTAGTTACTAAACTTAATGTGTAACATGTTTATATTATTGCTGCTCATAAATGTGTCATATGCTATATGTGATGAACCTTCAAAGAAAGTTTTAAGTGCTTCTTTGCCATGCCATGATTAAAACACTTGTTTATATATGGGTGATTTGATGTGGGTTCGCCTCCGCGAAGTGCATTGATTTTATTCATATATGAGCAAGATGAGGTTCATTAATTTAATGTGGGCTTGCCTCCGCAAGGTGCGTTAAATTGAATGGTTCCTATACGTTTAAAATGGTCGGACTTAATTAGGCGTCAAAACAGTTTTGGGCCTAGGCAAAGATGAGATTAAACATGCTTTTGAAATTGGATTTCCCAAAGAATCTCATAAAAGGATCTAAGAATCATATGAGATATGATTGACATGATTGTCTACCTAATTAATTTAGTTTTTGAGCGGTCCGCCTCCGTGGACTTAAAAGTTAAATTAAAGTTGGATCTTAGCCCAATAAATTATATTATACATTGGATGTATAAGAAGGTTATATAATTTAGTGGGAGTATTTGTTTGGAAAAATACATTGTTTATCTCTTTAATGAAAACCGGTACTTATTAAATTTTAGAAATTTTGCATATTTGTAGATAATGACTAATAACACTCAATCAATGTCGTTGCGATCGATCCTTGAGAAGGATAAGCTCGAAGAGAATGGTACAAACTTTATGGATTGGATCCGTAGCATAAGAATCGTTCTTAGGCAAGAAGATAAGTTGTACATTCTCGATGGGCCTCTCCCTGCTGAACCACCGCCTACTGCCCCTAGGGTAGAAAGAGACAATTACAAGAAACATCGTAATGATTCTAGAGATGTAAGTTGTCTCATGCTTGTGCTATGTTTCGAAACTCCAACAAAGTTTGGAACATTTGGAAGCCTATGAGATAGGCGTGGAGTTGAGAACCATGTTCAAGAGCAAGCTAGGCAAGAGAGGTACAAGACCATTGTTGCATTCACTACTTGTAAAATGAATGAAGGGCAACAAGTGAGTCCTCACTTTCTTAAATGAAAGGTTATGTAGAGCACCTTAAGAAACTTGGCTATCCAATCCCATTGGAGCTAGACACGGATCTCATTCTTAATTCATTGCCTAAAAGTTATAATCAGTTTGTGATGAATTATAACATGCATGGAATGGATAAGAATCTCTCTGAGTTGCATGGGATGCTCAAAACTGCAGAGATGAAAATTGTGGAGAAAGGTTCTCCCGTGCTCTTGGTTCATGATGGGAAGAAGCCTGGTGCCAAAGGCAAGGGTAAGCAAAAGTTTGTCAAACCAAGATAAGCAAGGCAAAGGTTGCCAAGCTTCTGAGGCAAAACCCGATACACAAAAGGATGCAATTTGTTTCCATTGTCAAGAAATTGGTCATTGAAACGAAATTGTAAGGCTTTCTTGGAAGAGCAAAAGAAGAAGAAGAGCAGCAAGGCTGCGTCGACTTCAGGTATCTATATGATAGATATTCTCCTTTCTACCACTGATTCTTGGGTATTGGATACGGATGTGGTTCTCACATTTGTCTAAATGTGCAGAGACTAAAGAATAGGAGACTGCTTAAAGAAGGTGAAGTAGATCTACGCGTGGGGAATGGAGCAAGAGTTGCTGCATTAGCCGTAGGGACTTATGAAGTCACTTTTACCTTCCGGATTAATTCTTGTTTTGAACAATTGTTATTATGTTCCGGATTAAGCAGAAATATTATTTCAATTTCTTGTTTGGATAATGAAGGTTTTAAGTTTCTTATTGAGAATAAGAAATTTTCCATTTACTTAAATGATGTGCTTTATGGTATTGCTAATTCATTTAATGGCCTTTATATCTTGGATGTCAAGAATGAAAATAATGACAATGTCTATCATGTAAATAAGAATCTAAACCTAATGATGTAAATCATACTTATTTGTGGCATTGCCGTCTTGGTCATATTAATGAGAAGCGTATCTCAAAGCTCCATGGGGACGGACTTTTAGGTTCATGTGACCTCGAGTCATATGACACTTGTGAGTCGTGTCTTCTTGGAAAAATGACTAAGACACCTTTGACCAAGTTGGGTGAAAGGCAAGCGACTTATTGGGTTGATACATTCCGATGTATGCGGACCATTAAGTAGCAATGCTAGGGGAGGATTTCAATACTTCATACCTTCACTGATGATTATAGTAGATTTGGGTATGTTTACCTAATGAAACATAAAAGTGAAGCATTTGAGATATTTAGAATATTTCAAAATGAAGTAGAAAACAACTTGGCAAAAGTATTAAGACACTTCGATCATATCGAGGTGGAGAATACTTAAGTCAAGAATTTGATGATCATCTAAAGAATTGTGGAATAGTTTCACAATTGACTCCACCCGGAACGCCACAATGGAATGGTGTGTCCGAGAGGAGAAATCGGACTTTGTTAGACATGGTTCGATCAATAATGAGTCAAGTTGATCTCCAATATCCTTTTGGGTTACACCCTAGAAACCGCTGCTTTCACACTAAATCGTGTTCCAACTAAATCGGTTCAAAAGATCCATATGAGATGTGGAGCGGAAAGAAGCCTTGTCTATCTTTCATGAAGATTTGGGGTTGCGAAGCTTTTGTCAAAAGACTTGTCTCAGACAAACTTGCACACAAATCTGATAAATGTATTTTCGTGGGATATCCTAAGGAAACTAGAGGATATTGCTTTTACAACCGTGAGGACAACAAAGTGTTTGTTGCCCGAACTGGTGTCTTTCTAGAGAAAGAGTTTCTCTCCAAAGAAATCAGTGGGAGTAAAATAAATCTTGAAGAAATTCGAGAGCCAGAAAATAACATTGAACCAATAGTGGAACAAGAACAAGAACCACAAGGAGTTGTGGAACCTGTTCAAAATACACAAGCACTCGCAGATCTAGTAGGTTATGATCCGAGCCGAGAGATATGGATTCTCGTAACGGATAGTAATGAGGTAGAAATCATTGAGAATGATGAACCGTCAACCTACCAAGAGGCGATGTCTTCTCCTGATTCGGACAAGTGGCTTGGAGCCATGGAATCCGAATTGCAATCCATGCAAGACAATCAAGTTTGGAATTTGATTGATGCGCCCGAAGGTGTAAAAACCATAGGATGCAAATGGGTCTTCAAGAAGAAGACTGACATGATGGAAGGTGCATACTTACAAAGCTAGGCTTGTAGCGAAAGGTTATAGGCAAGTTCATGGTATTGACTATGATGAGACCTTTCACCCGTAGCAATGATCAAGTCTATAAGAATTTTGCTTGCCATTGCCGCATATCATGATAATGAAATATGGCAGATGGACGTCAAAACGCTTTCCTGAATGGAAAACTTCAAGAGGATGTGTATATGACACAACCAGAAGGTTTTGGTTGAACAAGATTCTAAAGTATGCAAATTGCAGAGATCTATCTATGGATTGAAGCAAGCTTCAAGGAGTTGGAATCTCCGTTTTGATGAATCGGTCAAAGAGTTTGGTTTCATCACAAAATGAGGATGAGCCTTGTGTATACAAGAAGATTAGTGGGAGCATAGTGCTATTCCTTATTTTATATGTGGATGACATATTGCTCATTGGAAACGACATTCCTACACTTCAGTCTGTGAAGACTTGGTTAGGAAAGTGCTTCGCAATGAAAGATATGGGTGAAGCCGCATATATACTTGGCATTAAGATCTATAGAGATAGATCAAGGAGAGCTACTTGGTTTAAGCCAAAGTACATACATTGACAAGGTCATTAGAAGATTCCGTATGGAAAATTCTAAGAGAGGCACCTTGCCCGTGTTACATGGAGTTTCTCTAAGCAAGACTCAATGTCCTAAGACAAACGATGAGCGTGAGAAAATAAATGATGTTCCATATGCTTCTGCAATTGGGTCCATCATGTATGCCATGATTTGTACTAGGCCGGATGTATCTTATGCTTTGAGCATGACAAGTAGATACCAATCCGACCCTGGCGAAAATCACTGGATAGCTGTAAAAGCGATTCTTAAGTACTTGAGAAGAACTAAAGACTCGTTTTTGGTCTATGGAGGAATGGAAGATGATCTCGTTGTAAATGCTTACACGGATGCAAGCTTCCAAACCGACAAAGATGATAGCCGATCGCAATCGGGTTTTGTGTTTATGTTAAATGGTGGAGCTGTAAGCTGGAAGAGTTCCAAGCAAAGTACAACGCTGATTCTACAACAGAAGCTGAGTATATTGCTGCATCGGATGCTGCAAAGGAAGCTGTTTGGATTAAGAAGTTCATAACTGAACTTGAAGTGGTTCCTAGTATTGCTAATCCAATAGACCTTTATTGCGACAATAATGGTGCTATTGCTCAAGCAAAGGAACCAAGAGCACATCAGAAATCCAAACACATACTTAGGCATTTTCATATCATTCGAGAGATCGTTGATAGGGGAGACGTAAATATATGCAGAGTACCTACTGATGACAATGTTGCGGACCCGCTAACAAAGGGACTTCCACAAGCTAAACATGATGGTCCATGTTAGGTCCATGGGTATTAGATACATGGGAGATTGGGCCTAGGGCAGTGGGAGATTGTTGGTAGTGGTGCCCTAGGCACGTTTAATAAACGTTGTAATTGTTATCATTTATTCATATCATAAAGAGATGTTTGATTATTATTGTTGTTCATGTTTACTTATAATAATCTCCGTCCCTAGTACTTGTTAAGCACTAGCATAAAGGCTAAATGATCATGGGATGATCATGTTAGATTTGTGTACTGTTTGGAACAAGGTACTGGACATGACCCGCTGTATGAGATTTATGTCATGGTCTATGTCGTACATATATCTCATATTAGTTATGTCATTTGAATCCTTAGACATGAAGTTATTATAAGTCTTCCACTTGATGAACATGTGTTTGACATATTCAACGCTACCTTAACACGGTAGTTATAAAGGGTATAATTGGCATAATCGGATTCCCGTTGGGAAGAATAATAAGCTAAATGGATTTGTCCTCCACGGAGAGATGTCAAGCTTGGGCCCCTCGAAGGAATGATGTTGATGAAATGTTCGGCCGGACTCAATGGATTGATTGGATCAATAGCATTTGAATTATCAACATATTCGGAATCGAGAAAGTATTGAACAAAACAAGTTGACTGTTTGACCATGACTTGTGTTCAATGACATTGTGGACAAAGGGATTGTGACATATTCTAAAGGAATGCGAACTTGTATCTAGTTTATACTATATTGGTATTTAGGGTCGGAGGACCTCCAAGGAATTTCTGGAAAGTTCTGGGCCTCCTGGTCAACCAAGCGGGCGCTTTGGTTGCACCAGGCGGGCGCCTGAACAAGCCGGAAAGGAATTGGACTTTCTGTCCAAACAAGCAGGCGCCTGGGTAGGACCAGGCGGGCGCCCGGTATGCCGATTGGAAATTCCTAATTCGATTAGGAATGGTTTTTGACAGAAGTTACCTATTTGGAATAGGTCTTAATTGTGTATAAAACCCCAATTCGGCAGACCATATTGACTAGTGCTTTTGTGAGTCTCAAAGAGTTTGAGAGAGATTTTATTTTGTTCTAAGATATCATTGATTGAGGAACAAAATAATCCAAAATAAATTCCATATAGTTCTTTATTAAATTGTGAAAGCGTGTTTTACAATTATTGGTCTAGCAACCAAGATCAAAGAAGCTCCTTTGATATTCGTTCGAAGTGTGGATACCGCTAGAGGGTGAAAAATCATCATCTTCAAAGTTCATGTTCAAGCTTGTGATCGTGATCAAGTCTTCATGTTTCTCCACCAAGACCGAAGAAAACTTTGATAGTCATCAAGGGTTAGTTTTTTCTGTTGGTAGTGGTGCCCTAGGCACGTTTAATAAACGTTGTAATTGTTATCATTTATTTCATATCAATAAAAGAGATGTTTTGATTATTATTGTTGTTCATGTTTACTTATAATAATCCCCGTCCCTAGTACTTATTAAGCACTAGTATAAAGGCTAAATGATCATGCGATGATCATGTTAGATTTATGGGTACTTGTTTGGAACAAGATACTGGACATGACCCGCTGTATGAGATTTATGTCATGGTCCATGTCAAACATATATCTCATATTAGTTATGTCATTTGAATCCTTAGACATGAAGTTATTATAGTCTTCCACTTGATGAACATTATGTTTGACATATTCAAACGCTACCTTTAACCGGGAAGTTATAAAGGGTATGATTGGCATAATCGGATTCACGTAGGGAAGAATAATAAGCTAAATGAATTTGTCCCTCCTCGAAGAGATGTCAAGCTTGGGCCACTCGTAGGAATGATGTTGATGAAATGTTTGGCCGGACTCAAATGGATTGATTGGATCAATAGCATTTGAATTATCAACATATTCGGAATCGAGAAAGTATTGAACAAAACAAGTTGACTGCTTGACCATGACTTGTGTTCAATGACATCGTGGACAAAGGGATTGTTACATATTCTAAGGAATGCGAACTTGTATCTAGTTATACTATTTGGGTAGGTATGACGGTTTGCTAGAACCTAATCATATCTTATGGGATCATGTTTGAGCTCATTGCCAACTTAGTATAATCCTAGAGGGTCACACACAATAGAACGAATCTTTAAAAGGACTACATTGGAATTTTGGAAATTCTGGACTTTCTGAGAAGTGGGCGACCGCACATAATGGATTGGGCGGCCGCACACTCATCTCAGTTTTGTACCAGTTTTGTTTCAGAATATTGTGCGACCGCACAGATGGTTTTGGGGCGGCCGCACAGTGATGTCGGGTGGCAGATTCCTAATTTGATTAGGAAACGAATTTTGGACGGATTTTGACACAAGTTTCCTATTTGGAATAGGTCATACTTGTGTATAAAAGACCAAATTCGGCCAGCACTCAAGGCTAATTTTTTTGTGAGTCTCAAAGAGTTTGAGAGAGGGTTTATTTTGTTCCAAGACATTCTTGGTTGAGGAACAAAATAATACACAAAATAAATTCCATATAGTTCTTTTGATTGTGAAAAAGTGTTTCACAATTTGGTCTAGCAACCAAGATCAAAGAAGCTCCTTTGATATTCGTTCGAAGTGTGGATACCGCTAGAGGGTGAAAATCATCATCTTCAAAGTTCGTGTTCAAGCTTTGTGATCGTGATCAAAGTCTTCAAACCTCCACCAAGACCAAGAGAATTTGATAGCCATCAAGGGTTAGTTTATTCCTTTATTCTTATGTTGTATTTGATTTAATCATATGAACGGTTCCATGGCTTTGGGTTTCAAAATTTTAAATGCTAATTTCCGCTGCGCATGTTTGATCGAAACCCAACAGTGGTATCAGAGCCCCGTTCATGTTGATTATTTCAATACCTAGATCATGTTATGTGTATTAAATTGTTTATGTGCCTTTCATGATATGAATATTGGAATATGTGATGTTTATGTGTTATGTGATTTTATGTGGTTTATTGTTTTGCAACTTTAATCGCACGATTCAATCGCAATAAATAAATTATGGTGGATTCAGAATTGTTGATTATTAATTTTTGATTGGATCAAAGTTTTAATAATCGGGGAAAAACGATTTTGAGACAAATTTTCGAACTTCAAATTCTGTACATTCTGATCATCTTGGGCGACCGCACAAAATCACTTGGGCGACCGCACATGTTTGGGCGACCGCACAGTGAGTTTTGGGCGGCCGCACATAAGGATCAGATTGTCTGATTTTGGTTAAAAATCAGAATTTGGAATTTTCGAGAGGTTCAACAAACCAGTAACAGAACCAGACCAGACTTGCTGATCTGGAATGGGTTTTGGGTAGTTGGTTTGTGTGTGTGGATCTTGGGGTTTGATCTTCCTATTTGTTTTAGTCTTGTGATTCCTAGATTGGTTCAAGGTTTGGATGGCTAATCTGCGTTCATCGAGATTGTGTTTCCCAAACTTGATCGCAATCAAAGTTTCAAAGATAAAACGAAGTTAGAATTATGAAGAGTTCATAATTGCTAAAATTGAGAAACAAAGTTCTTGATTCAATGATTGGAGATCCATGTGGAATTGTGAATGCAATTGGCCTACGTTCATCGAGACCATCTATTGCTTAGTTTCGGCCACATGGACTACTTTCTTGGTTTCTTGAGTTAGTGCGGGATTGTGGTTGCCTAATGGCTTAGTTCGACCGCACTTCTTGTTGTCTTGATTTGGAAATAATAACCAAAGTTGAAATAGTCTCATCCTCATAATTATAGAGAAACTAATGACACATAAATATCATGCTTAAATTAATGAAGATTAATTTAGTGGCTAAACTTGATGTGTAACATGTTTATATTATGTGCTCATAAATGTGTTATATGCTATATGTGATGAACCTTCAAAGAAAGTTTTAAGTCTTTTATTGCCATGCCATGATTAAAACACTTGTTAGTACATGAGTGATTTTAATGTAGATTCGCCCTAGCGAGATGCATTAAATTTGTTTATGTATGAACAAGATAGATAGTGTGGGCACGCCCTAGCGGGACACATTAACTATGCGTTTAAAATGGTTAGACTTAATTGGGCGTCAAAACAGTTTTGGGCCTAGGCAAAGATGAGGTTTAACATGCTTTTTGAAATTTGATTTCTTAAAGAATCTCATAAAAGGAACTAAGAGTCATATGAGATATGATTGACAAGAGTTGTCTACCTAATTAATTTGATTTTGTGTAATCCGCCTTAGCGGACTTGAAATTAAATTAATGTTGGATCTTAACCCATTTAATTATATTACATATATGAAGGTTATATAATTTAGTGGGAGTATTTTGTTTGAAAAATACATTATTTATCTCTTTAATGAAAATCGGTACTTATTAAATTTTGGAAATTTTTGCATATTTGTAGATAATGACTAATAACACTCAATCAATGTCGTTGCGATCGATCCTTGAGAAGGATAAGCTCGAAGAGAATGGTACAACTTTATGGATTGGATCCGTAGCATAAGAATCGTTCTTAGGCAAGAAGATAAGTTGTACATTCTCGATGGGCCTCTCCCCGCTGAACCACCGCCTACTGCCCCTAGGGTAGAAAGAGACAATTACAAGAAACATCGTAATGATTCTAGAGATGTAAGTTGTCTCATGCTTGCTGCTATGTGTTCAAAATTCCAACAAAGTTTGGAACATTTGGAAGCCTATGAGATAGGCGTGGAGTTGAGAACCATGTTTCAAGAGCAAGCTAGGCAAGAGAGGTACAAGACCATTGTTGCATTCACTACTAGTAAAATGAATGAAGGGCAACAGTGAGTCCTCACTTTCTTAAAATGAAAGGTTATGTAGAGCACCTTGAGAAACTTGGCTATCTAATCCCATTGGAGCTAGCCACGGATCTCATTCTTAATTCATTGCCTAAAAGTTATAATCAGTTTGTAATGAATTATAACATGCATGGAATGGATAAGAATCTCTCTGAGTTGCATGGGATGCTCAAAACTGCAGAGATGAAAATTGTGGAGAAAGGTTCTCCCGTGCTCTTGGTTCATGATGGGAAGAAGCCTGGTGCCAAAGGCAAGGGTAAGGCAAAAGTTGTCAAACCCAAGATAAGCAAGGCAAAGGTTGCCAAGGCTTCTGAGGCAAAACCCGATTCACAAAAGGATGCAATCTGTTTCCATTGTCAAGAATTGGTCATTGGAAACGTAATTGCAAGGCTTTCTTGGAAGAGCAAAAGAAGAAGAAGAGCAGCAAGGCTGCGTCGACTTCAGGTATCTATATGATAGATATTCTCCTTTCTACCACTGATTCTTGGGTATTGGATACCGGATGTGGTTCTCACATTTGTCTAAATGTGCAGGGACTAAAGAATAGGAGACTGCTTAAGAAGGTGAAGTAGATCTACGCGTGGGGAATGGAGCAAGAGTTGCTGCATTAGCCGTAGGGACTTATGAAGTCACTTTACCTTCCGGATTAATTCTTGTTTTGAACATTGTTATTATGTTCCGGATTTAAGCAGAAATATTATTTCAATTTCTTGTTTGGATAATGAAGGTTTTAAGTTTCTTATTGAGAATAAGAAATTTTCTATTTATTTAAATGATGTGCTTTATGGTATTGCTAATTCATTTAATGGCCTTTATATCTTGGATGTCAAGAATGAAAATAATGTCTATCATGTAAATAAAAATCTAAACCTAATGATGTAAATCATACTTATTTGTGGCATTGCCGTCTTGGTCATATTAATGAGAAGCGTATCTCAAACTCCATGGGGACGGACTTTTGGGTTCATCATGTGACTTAGAGTCATATGATACTTGTGAGTCGTGTCTTCTTGGAAAATGACTAAGACACCTTTTACCAAGTTGGGTGAAGGGCAAGCGACTTATTGGGGTTGATACATTCCGATGTATGCGGACCATTAAGTAGCAATGCTAGGGGAGGATTTCAATACTTCATAACCTTCACTGATGATTATAGTAGATTTGGGTATGTTTACCTATGAAACATAAAAGTGAAGCATTTGAGATATTTAGAATATTTCAAAATGAAGTAGAAAAACAACTTGGCAAAAGTATAAGGCACTTCGATCAGATCGAGGTGGTGAATACTTAAGTCAAAAATTTGATGATCATCTAAAGAATTGTGGAATAGTTTCACAATTGACTCCGCCCGGAACACCACAATGGAATGGTGTGTCTGAGAGGAGAAATCGGACTTGTTAGACATGGTTCGATCAATGATGAGTCAAGTTGATCTTCCAATATCCTTTTGGGGTTACGCCCTAGAAACCGCTGCTTTCACACTAAATCAAGTTCCAACTAAATCGGTTCCAAGACTCCATATGAGATGTGGAGTGGAAAGAACCTAGTTTATCTTTCATGAGGATTTGGGTTGCGAAGTTTATGTCAAGAGACTTATCTCTGACAAACTAGCACACAAATCTGATAAATGTATTTTCGTGGGATATCCTAAGGAAACTAAAGGATATTACTTTTACAACCGAGAGGACAACAAAGTGTTTGTTGCCCGAACTGGTGTCTTTCTAGAGAAAGAGTTTCTCTCCAAAGAAATCAGTGGGAGTAAAATAAAACTTGAAGAAATTCGAGACCCAGAAAATAACATTGAACCAATAGTGGAACAAGAACAAGAACCACAAGGAGTTGTGGAACCTGTTCAAAATACACAAGCATCTCGCAGATCTAGTAGGTTACGATCCGAGCCCGAGAATATGGATTTCTCGTAACGGATAATAATGAGGTAGAAATCATTGAGAATGATGAACCGTCAACCTACCAAGAGGCGATGTCTTCTCCTGATTCGGACAAGTGGCTTGGAGCCATGGAATCCGAATTGCAATCCATGCAAGACAATCAAGTTTGGAATTTGATTGATGCGCCCGAAGGTGTAAAAACCATAGGATGCAAATGGGTCTTCAAGAAGAAGACTGACATGGATGGGAAGGTGCATACTTACAAAGCTAGGCTTGTAGCGAAGGGTTATAGGCAAGTTCATGGTATTGACTATGATGAGACCTTTTCACCCGTAGCAATGATCAAGTCTATAAGAATTTTGCTTGCCATTGCCGCATATCATGACTATGAAATATGGCAGATGGACGTCAAAACCGCTTTCCTGAATGGAAAACTCCAAGAGGATGTGTATATGACACAACCGGAAGGTTTTGAACAAGATTCTAAGGTATGCAAATTGCAAAGATCCATCTATGGATTGAAGCAAGCTTCAAGGAGTTGGAATCTCCGTTTTGATGAATCGGTCAAAGAGTTTGGTTTCATCAAGAACGAAGATGAGCCTTGTGTATACAAGAAGATTAGTGGGAGCATAGTGCTATTCCTTATTTTATACGTGGATGACATATTGCTCATTGGAAACGACATTCCTACACTTCAGTCTGTGAAGACTTGGTTAGGAAAGTGTTTTGCAATGAAAGATATGGGTGAAGCCGCATATATCTTGGCATTAAGATCTATAGAGATAGATCAAGGAGGCTACTTGGTTTAAGCCAAAGTACATACATTGACAAGGTCATTAGAAGATTCCGTATGGAAAATTCTAAGAGAGGCACCTTGCCCGTGTTACATGGAGTTTCTCTAAGCAAGACTCAATGTCCTAAGACAAAGATGAGCGTGAGAAAATGAATGATGTTCCATATGCTTCGGCAATTGGGTCCATCATGTATGCCATGATTTGTACTAGGCCGGATGTATCTTATGCTTTGAGCATGACAAGTAGATACCAATCCGACCCTGGCGAAAATCACTGGATAGCTGTAAAAGTGATTCTTAAGTACTTAAGAAGACTAAAGACTCGTTTTTGGTCTATGGAGGAATGGAAGATGATCTCGTTGTAAATGCTTACACGGATGCAAGCTTCCAAACCGACAAAGATGATAGCCGATTGCAATCGGGTTTGTGTTTATGTTAAATGGTGGAGCTGTAAGCTGGAAGAGTTCCAAGCAAAGTACAACCGCTGATTCTACAACAGAAGCTGAGTATATTGCTGCATCGGATGCTGCAAAGGAAGCTGTTTGGATTAAGAAGTTCATAACTGAACTTGAAGTGGTTCCTAGTATTGCTAATCCAATAGACCTTTATTGTGATAATAATGGTGCTATTGCTCAAGCAAAGGAACCAAGAGCACATCAGAAATCCAAACACATACTTAGGCGTTTTCATATCATTCGAGAGATCGTTGATAGGGGAGACGTAAATATATGCAGAGTACCTACTGATGACAATGTTGCGGACCCGCTAACAAAGGGACTTCCACAAGCTAAAACATGATGGTCATGTTAGGTCCATGGGTATTAGATACATGGGAGATTGGGCCTAGGGCAAGTGGGAGATTGTTGGTAGTGGTGCCCTAGGCACGTTTAATAAACGTTGTAATTGTTATCATTTATTTCATATCAATAAAGAGATGTTTTGATTATTATTATTGTTCATGTTTACTTATAATAGTCTCCGTCCCTAGTACTTGTTAAGCACTAGTATAAAGGCTAAATGATCATGCGATGATCATGTTAGATTTATGGGTACTTGTTTGGAACAAGGTACTGGACATGACCCGCTCTATGAGATTTATGTCATGGTCCATGTCAAACATATATCTTATGTTAGTTATGTCATTTGAATCCTTAGACATGAAGTTATTATAGTCTTCCACTTGATGAACATTATGTTTGACATATTCAAACGCTACCTTTAACCGGAAGTTATAAAGGGTATGAATTGGCATAATCGGATTCACGTAGGGAAGAATAATAAGCTAAATGGATTTGTCCCTCCTCGGAGAGATGTCAAACTTGGGCACTCGTAGGAATGATGTTGATGAAATGTTCGGCCGGACTCAAATGGAATTGATTGGATCAATAGCATTTGAATTATCAACATATTCGGAATCGAGAAAGTATTGAACAAAACAAGTTGACTGTTTGACCATGACTTGTGTTCAATGAATCGTGGACAAAGGGATTGTGACATATTCTAAAGGAATGCGAACTTGTATCTAGTTATACTATTGGGGTAGGTATGACGGTTTGCTAGAACCTAATCATATCTTATGGGATCATGTTTGAGCTCATTGCCAACTTAGTATAATCCTAGAGGGTCACACACAATAGAACGAATCTTTAAAAAGGACTACATTGGAATTTTGGAAATTCTGGACTTTCTGAGAAGTGGGCGACCGCACATAATGGATTGGGCGGCCGCACACTCATCTCAGTTTTGTACCAGTTTTTGTTTCAGAATATTGTGCGACCGCACAGATGGTTTTTGGGCGGCCGCACAGTGATGTCGGGTGGCAGATTCCTAATTTGATTAGGAACGAATTTTGGACGGATTTTGACACAAGTTTCCTATTTGGAATAGGTCACACTTGTGTATAAAAGACCAAATTCGGCCAGCACTCAAGGCTAATGATTTTGTGAGTCTGAAAAGAGTTTGAGAGAGGGTTTATTTTGTTCCAAGACATTCTTGGTTGAGGAACAAAATAATACACAAAATAAATTTCATATAGTTCTTTTGATTGTGAAAAAGTGTTTCACAATTGGTCTAGCAACCAAGATCAAAGAAGCTCCTTTGATATTCGTTCGAAGTGTGGATACCGCTAGAGGGTGAAAATCATCATCTTCAAAGTTCGTGTTCAAGCTTTGTGATCGTGATCAAGTCTTCAAACCTCCCCAAGACCAGAGAATTTGATAGCCATCAAGGGTTAGTTTATTCCTTTATTCTTATGTTGTATTTGATTTAATCATATGAACGGTTCATGGCTTTGGTTTCAATTTTAAATGCTAATTTCCGCTGCGCATGTTTGATCGAAACCCAACATTTTCCTTTATTCATTATGTTGTATTTGATTTAATCACATGAGCGGATCCATGGCTTTGGGTTTCTTAAAATTTTATTGCTATATTCCGCTGCGTATGTTCTTGGAACCAACAACGCGCACCAGGTTCGGGATCTATTAGGGACCCGGGACTTGGGGCGTGTCAGATTTGGTATCAGGCTATGGTTTAGCTCTAAGCCTGGATGGGTCTATGGCCTAGTTGGGTTAGTCTTGGGTGTGTTTTTGACGTCGAGTGCTTCGTTACTTGTTGTTATACTAGGCATAGGACTGGTGTTGATAGTGTTGATCCCAATTGGAATAAATGGTTTGAGATCGAGAGCGCGAGTCTTTAAAGACTTAGGTATATCTATCTTGTGCAGTGGACATTGTTTCGTGCTATATATGCATGGTTGTCCTCATTTCTTGATTTACGTAAAAGTGTATTCTCTAGTAAGGGAATACATGTTGAATATCGTTATTTATAAGAGATTGATAGAGTGTGGATGATAAACACCCTATACATTATGTTAACTTGGTCATAGTTACCTATATGGGACATTGATGTGATACGTGTTATGGCTTGTCTTTTATGTGTTAGGCCTTTCTTATTTGC
>JAOWBW010003465.1:0-29292 GCA_026119855.1 Campanula takesimana
GATCATCCTCGGGTTGATGAACCCTAGATCATCATCGGCTATGAAATAACTGTTAACATGAAGATCGCAACCCTAAAATAGCATAAATAGGTTTTAATCTAAGAACATGATGAACATATGAAGAACATATTATGAACATATGAATGAACATGCAAGGAATATGAAGAAACTATGAATAAACATGTAAGAACATGAATATAAAAGATCTACATTAAAATGATGCAAGAACATGAAGAAGAGTTAGAAAACTTACCTATGTTGGCAAGAAATAAACCTTGATCTCCTTGAGTGTTTGAATGCTTAATTAGGGAGAAATTGTGTTTAAGAACTCCAAAATTCAGACTTAGAGCTCTCAAATCGCATCCTAAACCAATGGAATGGAATTGGTTTATATAGTAAACTGAGGGGAAGATCTGACGGTCAGGATCACGGGACAAGGTTGCCGCCTGGCCATGATTGAAGACGGTGACAAGAGTGGCCGCGTGGCCAAGATTGTGGCGAAGCAAGGTTGGCCGCGTGGCCAATTCTGCTGGCTGACTTGATTCTTAAGCTAGGGTTTGGCATTGTTTTAAGGAAACCATAAGTTAACTATTTTGATAGATTTTGTCATAAATGAGGTATTTCGGGAATCCGGGACAAGTCTTTACAAGGTTTCTAATTCCTATAAAGTCCTTGTATTTTGGTAAAGCCCTAATAAACTCATTTCAGATCGGGTACTAACAGTAGCCCCTCGGCGACGCTTCTTGTAAGGCAATGTGGGGTCGACGATAAAAGAAGGATCCGTTCTGAACATGAGTTTCAAAACAGATGAAAGGTAAGGGAACGGCTGAACCTTGACAGGCGACCTACGTATCGCGGGGGAATCAAGCCAACGTAGTTCAAATCTGATGGGGAAATGAGAATGATTGTCCTCTGATGGGGAGCAACGTCTTCTGCTGGGAAAAGTGCATCTGCTGGTGATGATAGATGACCACGTCGATCGGATGGCTGAACCTTTTCGGTTTCCTACTATCCTCGGAGGAATCAAGCCTGTCGTAGTTCTGAGCGACTGGGGATAAAACGAGACATCGGACTTCTGCTAGGGATAATAAACCTACGGGCAATATCCTGTTTAGGAAATGAAGTCATTTGAAGCAAGAGGGATAATAGGACAATAAAGACTACGTTGTCTAATAATCCTGAGGTCGAGTAATAAACGCTGAGGTAAGCGCAAACAGAAACGCCCGGGTTTCTGCCGATCGGACTAAAATAATGGATGTTGGATCTTTCGCAAACAGAAACGTCGAGGCTTCTGCCAGTCACGATCGATCTAGGATTCGTATGTCATAGAGGCGCCGAAGTCTCTACAACCATACGAATCCTAAGCAAATATTAGGAAGTGCTAAAATAATAGATGTTTGGATCTCTCACAAACAGAAACGCCGAGGGCTTCTGCCAATCGCGATCGATCTAGATGCGTATGTCATAGAGGTGCCGAAGTCTCTACAACCATACAAATCCTAAGCAAATATTAGGAAATCCTAAAATAATAGATGCTGGATCTCTCGGAAACAGAAACGCCGAGGCTTCTGCCAATTGCGATCGATCTAGGATGCGTATGTCATAGAGGCGCCGAAGTCTCTACAACCATACGAATCCTAAGCAAATATTAGGAATACTAAAATAATAGATGCTGGATCTCTCGCAAACAGAAACGCCGAGGCTTCTGCCAATCGCGATCGATCTAGGATGCGTATGTCATAGAGGCGCCGAAGTCTCTACAACCAACGAATCCTAAGAAAATATTAGGAAATACTAAAATAATAGATGCTGGATCTCTCGCAAACAGAAACGACGAGGCTTCTGCCAATCGCGATCGGTCTAGGATGAGTATGTCATAGAGGCGCCGAAGTCTCTACAACCATACGAATCCTAAGCAAATATTTGGTTAAAAAATGGAATTTAAGGGGTTTTCCGTACCCAAGGTAACGAATATCAGTCAAAATAGCGTTAAGGGCACCTTCAATGGATGAAACAGGTTAGGGGTAAAAATGGGATTTTACATGCGGAGGCAAAGATGATAGATCATTATTAAGTCGCAAACGGGATGAACTCTCAAGGAGTCATAAAGGTGATAGACTCTCAGGGAATCGCAGAAGTGATGACTTGGGGAGTCGCAAAGGTGATGGACTCTCGGGAGTCGCCAAGGTAAAGGACTCTTTGGTGAGCAAAGACGACACGGAAAGCGTAAGTTTGGGATCCGCTTACCCTAAATTAGGAGGAATACATAAATGAGGCTACGAACCATTAAGATGAAGGTATTAGGTAAGGTACATTTTGCTTGGTTGCTTAGGGTAGGACCTAAGGCTTTTAAGGAAAGGGGATGGGTAGCCTCTTAGCCTTGAGATAAGGATGCAAAAGATGTTATGGTTGTTTAGACTGAGATTGTGTCTTGGATACAATGTGGGGTTCCCTAGGCTTACGGGCTAGGGTTTGGAGAGAATGCGACTACCTAGGCTCGAGGCTAGGGTTCGGAGAGAATATGGAAAGGCTATTGTATCCTAGGCATAAGACTAGCGGGGGATTGAGATTATAAATTTCCTAGGTTTCGAGACTAGGGTTTTGGGAATTTGGAAAGGATGTTGCACACAGGGCTTTGGAAATTCCTTGGGCTAGGGTTAAAGAGGATGGTGCTTCCTAGGCTTGAGACTAGGGTTTGAAGAGAATGCAGATTCCTAGGTTTGGGGCTAGGGTTTGGAGAGGCTGAGGTTTGGAACTTCCTAGATGTTAGGGTTTCGAACAAAGGTTTGGAAACTGGTGTTTAAGGACCATGAATCTCCTAGGTTTGGGACTAGGGTTTAGAAATATCCTAGGCTTCGAGGCTAGGCTTGGAGTTGTGGTAGGTTCAGAGGTTGCAAAGGCGTTGCTTTAGACCTAAGGCTGGGAGTTGTTGAAAGGTTGTGACTTTCTAGGCTTGAGACCATGGACCGTTGGGAAGAGGGATTGCTTTTGTGGAAGGTCCACTAAGCTTGATGTTAGGGTTCACCATTTTCCGGGATTGGTGACTATGGCTTGGAAATGTTCATGGTAACCTAGGCTTTAGGCTAGGTTTAAGGCTAAGGACTGTAAACTTCCTACGTTTTGAGACTAAGGTGAAGGAGTTTCCTAGGTCTAGGACTGGGGTTTGAAGGGAATGTTGAATCCTAGGCATGATGATAGAGTTTAAAGAGGATAATTTCTACCTAGGCTTGAGGCTAGGGTTTTAGAAAGAGTGCGACTACCTAGGCTTGAGGCTAGGGTTTAGAGCGAATGCGACTACCTAGGCTTGAGGCTAGGGTTTAGAGCGAATGAGGCTTCCTAGGCTGAGGCTAGGGTTGATGAGTTTTGGACATGGTATTATATCCTAGGTTTTGGACTTAGGGTTCAATAAAAGGGAGAATGAGATTGTAAATTTCCTAGGTTTGAGACTAGGGTTTCGGGAATTTGGAAATGATGTTGCATACGGGGCTTGGAAATTCCTAGAATTTGGGCTAGGGTTAAAGGGGATGTTGTGGTTTCCTAGGCTTAAGGCTAGGGTTTAGAGAGGATATGTGACTACCTAGGATCAAGGCTAGGGTTTAGAAGGGTGTAGCTACCTAGGATCAAGGCTAGGGTTTAAGAAGGCTGTAACTTCCTAGGCTTTAGGCTAGGGTGAAAGGATGTAATTACCTAGGCTTGAGGCTAGGGTTCAGAGAGAATGATATGACTACCTAGGCTTGAGGCTAGGGTTTAGAGAATGTGTTTACCTAGGTCGAAAGCATTTGAAGGTTTGTCTTGGTTTAGACCGAGCAAGTTTGAGGTCTAAGAGTGTTGCGGTTTGGGGCAAATGAGCTTGATACCTCGTGGCTGGATAGGCTCAATAGATTAGACCTAGGCTAAAGTTCTAGGGTTTAGCTAGGGTAAGACTCAGACATGTGTTAAGGAGACCGGCCTAATGGAATGGTAGGCGTGAGATCTAGGAGATCGAAGGCTAGGCAGGGTAGCGTTGGGACATAAGGCTTTCAAGCGGGTAAGTCTTTTGTCCTAGAGAAACCGCGTTATGGATTAGGACCAAGCAGGCTTGAGGTCGGCCAAGGAGCAATGGATTGGGATTGGATGATCCTAGTACCTAATACGCATGTCGGTTTGGGCTCTAAGGTGTGCTAGGTGTGAGCCATGTGTGAGAAATGGGTCTGGACATGTGACCATGTTGGCGCTTTAGGTAAAGGGATTGAGTGTCCAAGACTTTGCTCGAGTACAATAGGTGCCTAAGTTGGATTGGGTATGCTTAGGACTAAGTTTGTCTTAGAGGTCATTGCGCGTGACCAAGCTCGTTCGGCGATTGTGAAGGTAGGCTAGGGATGGGACCCCAAAGGTGTTAAGCGCACGAGTTCTGACCGGACGGGTCTATGGCATGGCGCGGTACGCAAGAGATCCTATGTGCTTGAGTAGGTTCGAGGTTTAGGCTCGTTGGGGGAGCGATGTTTGAGATCCATGGAGTTTGAGGAGAGGATCGCGTAGGTTCAAGGTTTGGACTCGACTTGGATTAAGTAGGTAGGAGACCTAAGGGGGTGAAGGTCAGGCTAGGTAGTCTCTCGCGGCTAATGGGTGACACTAGGTTGTAGAGGGGTTTAGACCCAAGAAGAAGTATGGATAACATAGATTTTAGTTGGTCAGACCAAGAAGGCTTGGGAACTAAAGAGTTCTAAGGGACGAGCTCTAAGGTTATAGACTTAGAGGGTAGACAGTTTTGTGATCTAAAGGGTTTAGGAGTTGAGACCTAAGGTGTGAATCGGATATGCTAGAGACCTATAAGGTAGGTGTTTGGCGGCCTTGCATGAACTTGGGATCTAAGGGATCGTTCAACAGGTTAGACTGGGTAGATCTAAGAGGCTGGACCTAGGAGGATAAGAGAGCTATGGCCTAGATAGGGTAAGGACGAGTATGTGTGGTAGGTTTGAGATCTAGGAGATCGGGTAGGCTTGGGACCGGTAGGTTCGGGACCTAATGGTTCATCCTAAGGACTTGGCTTTGGCTAACCGGTTTAAGGTTTGAAGGTCTGGGTAGAACCGGTTTAAGGCCTAAGGGGTCATGCTACAAACTTGCGGAAGGTCGAACTAAGGGGTTATGATGTAATCTAGGTAAGACTCACCGGGTAGGTTCGGGACCTAAGGAGTTATGGTGTAACCTAGGTAAGACTGACCGGGTAGGCTTGGGACCTAGAGAGTTGAGGGTTTAATCCTAAAGGTTCCCTAAAGTGTAGGAGATAGGTAAAGGACCGAGTCAACTCTGGGAATCACATAGATGGGTCCCGGACGGACCGAAGATGTTTTTACAATTTTGTGGAGACGAGAGAGTGCGGTTTATAAACAAAGTGTCGGGGAGGAGAAAACTTTATGAAAGTGTTATGATCTTATACAGATGCCTTATAATTAATTATGATTCTAATAAATCCAAATAGGTCGTCGCGTGCCGAGTTTGACGATGAGGGGTGCCTTCTTCTAAGTGTATCCTTGTTGACGCCTCGGTATTCTCAGGGAAACCACATAGTCGACCCATTCCGTTGGGGATTATCTAATTTGGTGAGCGGGTACCCTCCCTCCTTTGAGAAACTCTACGTCAAGCTTGATGATGAGGGATGCCCTTCTTCTAAGTATATTCTTGTTGGGACCTCGGTATTCTCCGAGAAAACACATAGTCGACCCATTCTGTTGGGGAAGCCCCAGTTCGATAAGGGTGTAGAGCGGGGTATCCTACCTCCTTTAAGACGCACCTTTTTTCTGCCTAGACCGCACTTTCGGGTTTTCAATCTAGCGGGCATCTCTTTTGCGTCATATCTTTTTTTTTTTTTTTTTTTTTGAAAATCATTCAGTCGACTCAAAAAAGGAAAAATAATTGTTAAACATGGGGGCATTTTGGTGATAGTGAGAGGGAGGGAGAGATAGTACTCGCATTTTAACTCTTTGGACAATTGAGTGTATATAAAAGGAAGGAAGCCCCTGCTTGACAGAAAGTAAAGTGTTTAGCTCTTTCCTAGATTATAGAACAGAAGACTTGTCGAGACATTTGAAAATTGTTTTATTCAAGATTCTCATTTGATTGCTCAAGAATGGACCTCGTTGATTAGTTAATGAGTTATGGTTAATGGTAAACAAGTAGCCTCAAATTAATAAATGTTTTGATCAATTGTGAGTGAAGAAGTCAGGAGTAGAAATATGGGGGAAGAGAGAAGAGAAAAAAAATTGGCTCGAGGTGGGTTGTGTATATTTTAGACCGAACCGGGAGGTTGCCTACGTTCTCCTCAAGGTGAGGAGCTCAGGTCCGCGTAGTTCGGGATGACCCGCTTGACGATGGTGTCGGGTTTCAGTGGGTATGTGTGGGAGGAAAGAAAAGAAAGAAAGTTGGCCCAAGGTAGGTTATGTTTGGCTTTGAGTGGTTACCCGGTTGACGATGAAGTTGGTTTGAGTTTAGGGGTGTGAGGTTCGTTTGAGGTGAGTTGTTCTTTGTAGCTCATTGCGGTGGATTACTCCTTTGTAGTTGTTGCAGTGGATTGCTCCATCGTAGTTGTCATGGGTTGCTGCCGTTTATCTACTTTGTAAGGAAAGAAAGGAAAATAGAACATTTGAGGTGAAAAGAAAATGGGACTTTTACTTTTCCATGGTGATAGCCCCTTCTATTTTCCTTTTTTTTTTTATCTCTTTGTGCACACCCTTTTTTTTGCCTAGGCCGCCCTTTCGGGTTTTCAACCTAGCGGGCTTCTTTTTGTGCAATGCTCTAACTTTTGCCTAGGTCGCCCTTTTGGGTTTCAACCTAGCGAGCCATATTTTTTTTATTTATACATGAAACATTGGGCAAGACGAGCCCCTAGTTTGCTTTCTCCTCTCTCGATTGCGAGGTAGCCTCTTTATAGTTCAAGCGGCCTTTTGCTGGCGGCGGGCATCCTAGCCCCTTGATTTATACTGGTAGAGCTCCATCGGATTATCACGTGGCACCTATTAATGGCATGAACAACTTCGTACATTTCTTTTATATTTGCGATGGAATACGGACAGCCCCGGTGTATCGGCATGTAGTACTTATGAAGGGAACAAACCAACCCTTTAAATTGTGGCAGCATGGATGTCTATTTGATGATGAGCAACCGCAGTCCATTTCTTTGTCACGACCTTATAAAAAGGGGTCTAATGGTGGGATGAGAGGCGTATGAGGATAGTGTATGGGAGAAGGTGTATATAGAGAGTGTACATGAAGTGTGTACAAGGGGTGAGTGTATAGAGAGAATGTATGGGGGTAGAATGTAGAGAGAAGAGAAAGTGATTCGTTCATCCCAATTGATCGAAGCATTTGTTATTTTGAGATTAATCGTTTACTTAGTTATGTGAATGGTTTGTGGGTCCATTTACCTTTTAATGAGTCGTCATTAATGAGTAAGATTAAGATTAATTCATCATATAAAGATATAGCAATCAAGTGAAGATGGTGAATAAGACAATTTTCATGGAATTGATTTATGCAAGATTATGTCTCAAGTCTAGAGAGAAAAGAAATAAAGACTCTTTTATTATTTGAAAGAAAAACGACTAATCCGGGGTGGACTTTTACTAAAGAAACAAAAATAGTCCAAGGTGGACTTTTGACTAAAGACACTCCAGAACCTACGAAGACTGAATGACCCTTTTTATTTATTATTTAAAAGAGGTAGCCCCAGTTTGCTCTTTCTTGTTTGGACTTTTCTCACGCCCATGCATTCCTATCGCGGGTGATGGCTCCGCTATCAATGAGGCTTTGGATCTTCCTTTCAATTGGAGGCAACCTTCAGTGTCATGCCCAATGTACTGGTGGTATTTGCAGTATTTGGAGGGATCCAAGTCTGGTCTTACCCTGTTTGGTTCATAGTTGAGTAGAGGAGCCAACTTGCCGGCTCGAACCAAACCTTTGAAGAATTTGGCTAACGGCATACCTAAGTCGTCAAATTCGCGCTCGTCCTTCCTTTCACGAACTGTCTTTGAGGGTGATTTAGGTACCGGTACCCCTTGTTGATGAGTAGTCATAGGAGGCATCCCGACGGGGAAAGTCTGTGGCGGCCCGTACATTTGAGGAGCGTACGGGTGTTGACATTGAGCAAGAGGGAGAACTCGGCAGAGGTAATCATAAACGCCACGAATTTCAGACAAATGGCGCCTCTCGATATCTCTTAGGGTCTTATGCATCTCCTTCTGAAAGTGTGTTGCTTGCTCGTTGAGAATGGCCTTAAAGTGGATTGCTTGTTCATCGAGGATGGCTTCGAAGTGGGATGCTTTCTTACTGAGAGCAGTACCGGTGTAGAGGATTGTCTCGGGATCTTGGGTAGCACCTTCAGTTGCAACTTCGATGTTCCTTGCAGCCGACATGATGCAGAACTCTAGTCATGAAAGAATTAGATTCGTATTTAATGATAAGGCATCGTTATAAAATCATTTTTTGGAAAAGAGTCGGTCTCCACATTTTTGAAATGCATTTTGTTAAAAATTTGAAAGTTTGACCGGGCCGAAGTTGCCTATGTTCCCCTTACCATGAGAGAGAGGTCCCACACAATAAGAGGCTCAGGTCGCCGTAATTCGAATCAAGTTAGACTTTTAAAAAGAGGTGAGAGATGACCATAGGGGTCAAAAAGAGGGAGATGACTCGGTCTGTAGTCAAGCATGGGTGAGGAAGACCTATAAGAATCGGGTAAGGTTTGACTTAAGGTTTGACCTAAATTTGACCTAAGGTTTGACATAATGTTTGAGACAAGAAATGGTTCAATCTAGGATGCGACGATAATGGTGGGTTGACCTAGATGGGTAAAGGATAGGTCGACCTAAATGAGAAGGGTTGGATTGACCTATATGGTGCATGAATCAAGATAGCGGGTTGTAGCGGGTTGCCTATGGGATGATCTAAGCGGGATAGACATGGTTTGACCTAAGCGGGTCGAAGGTTGACCTATTCGGGTTGGTGGACTAAGGAAGGTTGGAGATTGACCTAGATGGATCCAAGATAGGTAAGTCGACCTAAGCGGGTCACGGGGTGACCTTGACAGGTCAAAGGTGAAGGGGTAGTTTTAACCTAAGACGGACAAGTTGACCTAAATGGGTCAAGGATGGTGTGTGGACCTAAACGGGTTGACCTAGGTTGGTCTGGACGACGGTGGGTCAAATAATGACCTAGGTGGGTCAAGATGACGGTTTGACCTAAGCGGGTTAGGACCAAAGGTAATTGGGTTTACCTATAGAATCAAAGATTGACCTAAGAGGTCGAAAACGGATAAGGTTGGCCTAGGGGTCCAAGTTTGACCTAAGAGGTCGAAGGTGATTGGGTTGACCTAGGAGGCCAAAGGTTGACCTAAGAGGTCAACGGGTGATAATGTTGACCGAGGGGGTCAAAGGTTGACCTAAGAGGTTAAAGGTGATAAGGTTGACCTAGGAGGATGAGGTTGACCTAGGGGGTCAAAGGTAATAAGTTTGACCTAGGGGGTCAAAGGTGATAGGGTTGACCTAAGGGGTCGGAGGTGATAAGGTTGACCTAGGTGGTCAAGGGTTTGACCTAAGAGGTCAGAGGTGATAAGGTTGACCCAGGAAGTCAAGGGTTGACCTAAGAGGTCGGAGGCGGATATAGTTGACCTAGGCGGTCAAGGGTTGACCTAAGAGGTCGAGGGGTGACCTAAGTGGTCGAGGGTGATAAGGTTGACCTAGGAGGTCAAGGGTAGACCTAAGAGGTCAAAGGCGGATAAAGTTGACCTAGGCGGTTAAGGGTAGACCTAAGAGGTCAAAGGCGGATGAGGTTGACCTAGGGGGTCAAGGGTTGACCTAGGAGGATGAGGTTGACCTAGGGGGTCAAAGGTTGACCTAAGAGGTCAAAGATGATTAAGTTGACCTAGGGGGTCAAAGGTTGACCTAAGAGGTCGAAGGTGGATGAGGTTGACCTAGGGGGTCAAGAGTAGACCTAAGAGGTCAAGGATGATAAAGTTGACCTAGGGGTTAAGGGTAGACCTAAGAGGTCAAAGGCAGATAAAGTTGACCTATGGGGTCAAAGGTTGACCTAGGAGGTCGAAGGTGATAGGGTTGACCAAGGAGGTCAAAGGTTGACCTAAGAGGTCAAAGGGTGATAATGTTGACTGAGGGGGTCAAAGGTTGACCTAAGAGGTCAAAGGTGATAAGGTTGACCTAGGAGGTCAAGGGTTGACCTAGGAGGATGAGGTTGACCTAGGGGGTCAAAGGTTGACCTAAGAGGTCAAAGATGATTAAGTTGACCTAGGGGGTCAAAGGTTGACCTAAGAGGTCGAAGGTTTGACCTAAGAGGTCAAAGGCGGATGAGGTTGACCTATGGGGTCAAAGGTTGAGAAGGTTGACCTAGGCGGTCGAAGGTGAAGGGTAGACCCAAATGGATCGCAATGATGGCCCAACGGATGAGCGATGGACCTTAGAGGTCGCCTAGATGCAATGCACATTTTATTTTGCAAAAAGTTTTGCATTTATTTACATCCTAAATGGGTGGTCCGAGGAGTGTCCTAATCTCTATGTGTGGGTTGACACGGGTAGGATAAAGGTTCCCACCGCTCGCGGAACGTACACGGTGAGTGAGTAGACGAGTGACTCGAAAAGAGGGCGGCAGTAGCGCACAAATTCCTGCACATCGAATACTCCGGGTAATGGGGACCTGTGCAGGGACTAGTGGTAGTGTGTGGGAAGAAACTAATTCTTTTTAGGGAGAAAAGAGGAAAGCTTTGAATGTTTGAATGATGCAATGCAATGCAAGAGAGAGGGAAGAAGAATGTACAAAGGAACATAGCAAGGTTTTGTTTGACCCTAATACTAAGATGAAAATAACAAGGGTACAGAAATACAAGGTACAAGTATTAACATGGCGGAGTGCGCGGTGCCTGTGTAAACATGGCAGGTGTGTGCATGTGTAAACATGGCAGGTGTGTGCATGTGTAAACATGGCAAGTGTGTGCATGTGTAAACATGGCAAGCATCATGATATGACGAAAGTTAGACCCACTAAGTTTGAAAAAGTTTCAAAGCAGTCCCCAGCAGAGTCGCCACTGTGAATACGTGTGTTTGAATTTGAGATATTTATTGCAACATTAAAATTATGAGAGTCGCCACGCCGTTTTAATTATACCCAAAACATTGAGAAAAAGCATGTTAATGGGTTCGGGGGTCAAATTACAACAAGAGAAGAATATTGAACGTTATCACTCCTATTGCCCGAATTGATCGGTCTTTCTATCATGATGCGGTGTATGTAGTGTGTTAGTGATTGAGACTGGATCCGAAGATTGCCTACGTTCCTCTCAATGTGAGAAGCTCAGGTCAGCGTAGTTCGCCGAGAATTTAGAATAGGCAGAAGAATCGGGATCATGCATAATGATGGGGGAAATTACCTAAAGATTAGGGTTTAGAAGTAGTTCCTAGATCATCCTCGGGTTGATGAACCCTAGATCATCATCGGCTATGAAATAACATGTTAACATGAAGATCGCAACCCTAAATATAGCATAAATAAGGTTTTAATCTAAGAAATTATGAACATATGAAGAACATATTATGAACATATGAATGAACATGCAAGGAATATGAAGAAACTATGAATAAACATGTAAGAACATGAATATAAAAGATCTACATTAAAAATGATGTAAGAACATGAAGAAAGAGTTAGAAAACTTACCTATGTTGGCAAGAAATAAACCTTTGATCTCCTTGAGTGTTTGAATGCTTAATTAGGGAGAAAATTGTGTTTAAGAACTCCAAAATTCGGACTTAGAGCTCTCAAAATCGGATCCTAAACCAATGGAATGGAATTGATTTATATAGTAAACTGAGGGGAAGATCTGACGGTCAGGATCATCCGGGACAAGGTTGGCCGCCTGGCCATGATTGAAGACGGTGACAAGAGTGGCCGCATGGCCAAGATTGTGGCGTGGCAAGGTTGGCCGCGTGGCCAATTCTGCTGGCTGACTTGATTCTTAAGCTAGGGTTTCTGCATGGTTTTAAGGAAACCATAAGTTACCTATTTTGATAGATTTTTTCATAAATGAGGTATTTCGGGAATCCGGGACAAGTCTTTACAAGGTTTCTAATTCCTATAAAGTCCTTGTATTTTTGGTAAAGCCCTAATAAACTCATTTTCAGATCGGGTACTAACAGTAAGGTCCATGGGTATTAGATACATTAGTTATTAGGCCTAGTGCAAGTGGGATATTGTTGGTGTATATGCCCTAGGCATGTTATTTGGCACATTGTTTGACAATATTTGTTATTAATTTTCATTTATATAAAGAGATGTTTAGATTATTATTTGTTGTTTCATGTTTTGTTATAATAATCTCCGTCCCTAGTACTTATTAAGAACTAGTATAAGTTTAATTCGATGATCATATGATGATCATGTGTATTGGATACAAGTTAAACTTATGGGTATGTGTTGGGAAACATATATTGGACATGACCTAAAGATGAGGTTTATGTCATGGTCATAATGTCATAATTAAACCTCTGATAGTTATATCATTAGAATCCTTAGACTTGAGATTATTGCGATCTTCCACATAATGAAGATCATGTTTGACATATTCAAACGTTACTCTTAACCAAGTAATTATAAAGGATATGATTGGCATGATCGAAGCCATGCAGGGAAGTGTAATAAGTCCAGATAAGATTTGTCCCTCTTTGTGAGAGATGTCAGGCTTGGCCCCCTCGATGAATAGTTGTGATGAAATGCATGGCCATGCTAAAAATGAATTGATGAGATCGATATCATTTGTATTATCAAACTATTCAGGATCGAGAAAGTATTGAACATTGTAAGTTAACCATTGACCATGGCTTACGTTCAATGAAATCGTAGGACAAAAGGATTGTGATATGTTCTATAAAGGATTCACGAATTTGACAAGTTATATTAATTGGGTAGTCATGATGGCTTGCTAGAGTCCGCTCATGATTTATTAATACAAATGTGTTTGGACTCATTGCCAACTTAATATAATCCTATGGGGTCACACACAAAAGAACGAATTGTTTAAAAGGCTAAAATTGACATTCTGATGGTGCTCGGCTGAGCACATCATATGACTCGGTCGAGCAAGAGAAACAGAAAGGTCAGAAATAGAGGCGCTCGGTCGAGCACCTCAAAGGACTTGGCCGAGCAGGCCCTGTTCGGGCCCAGTTTCCTGATTTCGTATTGTGACGGGTTTTAACCTATTTCTCCTAAAGGGTTTAGGTTTAATGAGTTTAAATACCCCTCTCAAAAACCTAATTAGAGAAAATTGATACTTGATCAATAAGAGAACCTCCAAGAGAGAAAATTAGGTCTTTTTCTTCCTCAAGAACAAGAACCATATTTTCATATAGCCTCGAAAATAGAAACGTGTTCTATTGGATCTAGCAATCTGGATCAAGAAGAGTTCTTGATATTCGTTCGCGTGTGGATAAACATAGAGGTCATTCGCATCAACTCCTTCAAGTTCGTGATCCAAACCTTGAGGTCGTGTTCCTGCGATCGTGATTCAAAGAAGTGTGAAGAATAGAGATTGAAGATCTGAAAATTTTAAAGCATCACCACGGTTAGTATTCTAAATTCATCTCCGTATTAATTTAATCATCTTGAATGGATCTAAGCTTTTGGGTTTATTCCGCTGCGTTTGACTATGCAAAACCCAACAGTGGTATCAAAGCCCCGTTCATCATGATTATTTTAATGATAACATGTTGATTATATAATTGCATTATATGTGTTAGCATGCTATTTGAATTTAGATTCATGATATTTATGTTATTTGAATTTTATGTATGTATATGTGATATATGAAGATCATAAAATCGCACCGTTTAATAACGTTATGTGGGATCTAAGATTGCAATAATAATTTGATTATTGTGTTCCTTGTGATCATCAAAAGTTAATTGGATTGCTTTGTTGATGATCCTTGATTCATGAATAAATTGTTTATTCAAGGTTTTGATGAACATGGTGATTTAATCATCATGAACATCAAACCCTAATTGAATCAGGAAAGCAATTTTAGGATTGAAATTTGAAAAATCTGTTCTGACGGCGTGCTCGGCCGAGCAGCCCATAAGACTCGGCCGAGCGGGAGGGATCAGAAGGTACATTTTTTAAAACACAAAAGTGCTTGGCCGAGCACCTATAAAGACTCGACCGAGCAGGAGGCTTTTGAACAGAATTTGTTTTTCAGATGGCTGGTTTTAGAAACTGTGTTTCCTGAAATTAAATCTCATGTTCAAATAATTTATCCCCATAAATCAATCACATGAAATCATAATTTAATTAATGGGATTAATTAAATTGTTAACCTCTGATAGTTATATCATTAGAATCCTTAGACTTGAGATTATTGCGATCTTCCACATAATGGAGATCATGTTTGAAATATTCAAACGCTACTCTTAACCAAGTAATTATAAAGGATATGATTGGCATGATCGAAGCCATGTAGGGAAGTGTAATAAGTCAAGATAGGATTTATCCCTCTTTGTGAGAGATGTCAGGCTTGGGCCCCTCGATGAATAGTTGTGATGAAATGCATGGCCATGCTCAAAATGAATTGATGAGATCGATATCATTTGTATTATCAAACTATTCGGGATCGAGAAAGTATTCAACATTGTAAGTTGACCATTCACCATGGCTTACGTTCAATGACATCGTAGGACAAAAGGATTGTGATATGTTCTATAAAGGATTCATAAACTTTGCCAAGTTATATTAATTGGGTAGTCATGATGGCTTGCTAGAGTCCGCTCATTAATCCTAAACCCTTTAGGAGAAAGATGTTAAAACCCGTCACAATACGAAATCAGGAAACTGGGTCCGAACAGGGCATGCTCGGTCAAGTCCTTTAATGTGCTCGGTCGAGAACCTCTAAAATAAAAGTTTCTGTAATTCTTGCTCGGCCGAGTCCTTTGAGTTGCTCGGCCGAGCACCACCAAAAACTTGATTTTAGCCTTTTAAACAATTCGTTCTTTTGTGTGTGACCCCATAGGATTATATTAAGTTGGCAATGAGTCTAAACACATTTGTACTCATAAATCATGAACGGACTCTAGCAAGCCATCATGACTACCCAATTAATATAACTTGTCAAAGTTCATGAATCCTTTATAGAACATATCATAATCCTTTGTCCACGATATCATTGAACGTAATCCATGGTCAACGGTCAACTTACAATGCTCAATACTTTCTCGATCCCGAATAGTTTGATAACACAAATGATATCGATCTCATCAATTCATTTGAGCACAGCCATGCATTTCATCAACACTATTCATCGAGGGGTCCAAGCCTGACATCTCTCATGTTAAGGGACAAATCCCGTCTTGACTTATTACTCTTCCCTACATAGCTTTGATCATGCCAATTATATCTTTTATAATTACTTGGTTAAGAGTAACGTTTGAATATGTCAAACATGATCTCCACTATGTGGAAGACCGTAATAATCTCAGGTCTAGGGATTCAATGATATAACTATTAGAGGTTTAATTATGATATTATGACCATGACATAAACCTCATCTTTGGGTCATGTCCAGTATATGTTCACCAACATATACCTAGGGATGCCCAAACCGGACCGGAACCGTAAAACCGGACCGGAACCGGAAAAGCCCGGAACCGGAGCAAACCGGGGAGGAAACCGGAACCGGACGAACCGGAACCGCAAGGCATCCGGGCCGGTTCAGGGTCACATAAATGGCGAACCGGACCGGAACCGGACCGAAAATCCCTTGTTTTTCAATAATTTTAAAGGGGGGACCGGAACCGGACCGGAACCGTACCGGAACCGGAGCCTAACCGGAACCGGATTGTGCCAACCGGAACCGGGGTAAGCGCGGGCCGGTTCAGGGTCACATATATGGCGAACCGGAACCGGCGGTTCCGAACCAGAACCGGGCCCGGAACCGGTTTTGGCCATCTCTACATATACCCATAAGTTTAACTTGTATCCCATACACATAATAATCATATGATTATCTAATTAAACTTATAATAGTTCTTCATAATTACTAGGGACGGGATTATTATAGCAAAACATGAAACAACAAATAATAATCCAAATATCTTTTTATATAAATGAAAAGTAATAACAAACATTGTCAAACAATGTGCCAAATAACATGCTTAGGGCAGCTATGGTATCAAACCTTTTTTGCCTTGCTTGCTCTTGAAACATGTCTTTCAACTCAATGTTCGTCATAGGCTTATAGTGTTCCAGAGTCTTCTGAAGCTCTAAACACATAGCAGCAAGCATGAGACAACCGACCTCACGAGAATCATTTGTATGTTTCTTGTAGGCATCTCTCTCTGCCCTAGGGGCAGTGGCAGCAGGTTCCTCTTTAGGAACGGGCTCATCGAGAATGTACAGCTTATCTTCATGCTTTATAACAATTCTAAGGCTTCGGATCCAATCCGTGAAGTTAGCACCATTCTCTTGAAGCTTTTCCTTCTCAAGGATAGATCGCAATGATAGGTTATTTGTGTTTTGAGCCATTATCTACATTTTATGCAAACATATATAAATATGTATTAGTACCAATTTTCATAAAAAGATTTATAATTGTATTTTATAAATACTACCACTAAATTATAAAACCTTTAAATACAAATAATGTATCATATAATTCAATGGGCTTAGATCCATATTTTATTCAAATTTTGACACCGCGATGGCAAGCTGCTCAAAATACAAATTATTTAGGTAGGTAACTTTTACCAATCATATCATATATGACTCTTAAATCTTTTATGAGATTATTTAAAGACATCATAGGACAAAAGCATGTTTTTATCTCATCTCGTGCCTTAAGCCCAAAACTCTTTTGATAGCTTAATTAAGTCAAACCATGATAGACGCATAGGAACCACTCTTTCACTCATATTGTTCATACAATGATAGAATCAATGCGCCTCGCGATGGTTAGATCCCGCACAAAACTACGATTTGTAATCCCAAGTGTCTATCATGAGTTGGCACGTGACTTAAAATTTGAACAAGAAGGTTCAACACATATAGCATGGAAACATGTTTATACGCACATTATATAAACACATAAAGCATCGGTTAACAATTTAATTAATCTCATTAATTAAACTATGATTTCATGTGATTGATTTATAGGGATAAATTTTTTAACACGTAATTGAGAGCACGATTGTACGATCGAAACTAAGCCAAAAGGCATCCACAATCCCGTACCAAATCTAGAAACTAGAAGAAACAACTATGTAAGGTCGAAACTAAGCCAAAGGCATCCACAATCCCTTACATAAAGTAACTCGATTCTAAATTCTTTTGTCTCATCAATTTATGACTTTGACCTTGAGATTTGTTTTCAGGAAACACGGTTCTAATAACCAGTCATCTGACCAAACAAATCAATCCAAAGTGATTCTGAACCATGAGATTTAATTTCAGGAAACACGGTTTCTAAAACCAGCCATCTGAAAAACAAATTCAGTTCAAAATCATTCTGCTCAGCCGAGTCCTTTGAGGTGCTCGGCCGAGCACCTTAGTGTTTTAAACTGCACCTTCTGACCTCCTTTGCTCGGCCGAGTCTTATGGCCTGCTCGGCCGAGCACGCCGTCAGATCAGTTTTTCCAAATTTCAATCCCAAATTGCTTTCCCGATTCAATCAGGGTTTGGTGTTCATGATGTTCAAATCACCATGTTCATAAAAACCTTGAATAAACAATTTATTCATGAATCAAGGATCATCAACAAATCAATCCATTAATTTTTGGTGATCACAAGGAACATAATAATCGAATTATTATTGCAATCTTAGACCCCACATAACGTAATTAAACGGTGCGATTTTATGATATCCATATATCATATATACATACATAAAATTCAAATCACATAAACATCATGAATCTAAATTCAAATAGCATGGTAACACATATAATCCAATTATATCATTAACATGTTATTATTAAAATAATCATGATGAACGGGGCTCTGTGACGCGCCCCAGATCCGTGGTCCTACTTGGCCCCACGCTCGGGACACGAGTGGAAGACGTTATAAAACACTTTCGAAAATTTTCGAAATGTACTTTCACGAAGTTTAACAAATCCACACTTGAAGTTCAAAGACTTCACTAACTTTCAAACAAACTTCACAAACAAAAGTATTTAGCCCGAAGGCTTACAAACTTTTATACAAATGTACATACACCGACATTATCCAACATATAGGTGTTACAAGATGATAAAGTCAAGGAAACTCTACCCAAAAGGTTTTACATTTACATAATGTAACCTTACCAAAACAAGTCCCAACTCTTACCACTCCAACGTCCTCCCGTGCCAAGTGTCCTATCCCCTGGACCCGCCTTTATCAAAAACACTAAACAAATAAAGGGTGAGAATAAATCTCATTAAGCTACTAAAATGCAACTACGTTTCACGCTAATATGATAATCATAAAGAATAGTATCATAGCAATCACATAGCACATAGTATGAGAGGTAAAATCAACTCATATACCACAATTATCATATAGGCCACACTCCGGTGGATACCAAGCCAAGGTTTACCCAATAACATAACTGTCTGAGAATACCATCTGAGAAAACCAACTGAGAAAACCATCTGAGCAGCATAAATAGCTGAAGCCGGGATCCCGAAAACCAAACCATAACCATAAGAACCCAAGTAACAATGGGGAAATATGACACAAAGTCATAACCCATGCTCACCAAAGGGAGCGATTCATCCCATCCAAGGCCAATCTAGACTGGGGAAACAGAGAAGGCACAGTGGACACCTTATAGTGAACTTGGTTTGTGTGCCACTATAATTCTCCTACCGCCTGACACAAGGTACCAATGGAAAATCTTATAGTGAACATACTTGTACCACTATAATTCTCCCATTGCCTGACTCCACAACAAGACCAACTAGACTTTCACAAGAAGCACAGTAATGAATACTTGCTAAACAACAACAACCGGGGCAATGATTCTAAAATAATGAACCAAGCCAAACACATCAAAAATGCACATAAAGAATCACTCACAAAGAGTCTACAACAACATGATTCAAGGTCACAATATATTCTTGCACACACTTGAACACCCTTTTCATTAACCATGACAATATCCTAGGACACTCATATATTGGTCCTAGACAATACCCCAAGGCTTAAACCAAAGTTAACCTTCTATACCTTACCTCAACCAAACTATAAGACTCAAGGGAAAGTGTGCGGCCGCCCAAAACAGGGTGTGCGGTCGCACACATTCTGATTTCTCAAGAACAAAATCTTCCAGATAAGTGTGCGGCCGCACGCCCCTTTTGGGCGGCCGCCCAACACACTCGACAGGCAAAACCCAAAATGATTTATACTCCTTTCGTTTCACCGTCCCAAAAGTACAACACTAACGTTTATAACTTTATTAAGACTACAAAATTAGTCTCAAAACAACTTCAATACTACTTTGAACCCAACCAAACCAACATACTAAATACTCCCTTTGTCCCAACATTACGAGTATAACAATTATTACCCAAATCACAAAATAACAATTACAAGTATCAGGTATAACATATATGACCATTTTAACATTTAAAGGGGAATTAGTAACTTACCTATTTCCAGAAAAAGTATCGTTGAAATAAGTTTTGTTCGGATAGAAATGACCTACTCGACGCCCTGATCATTTTTATATAATTAATTTTTAAAACGGGTAAGTAAATAAAAAGAATTAAATCGAAATGGTTGAACTTACCTTTTTCTCTTTAACCCTAAGGAAACGTAGAGGAAAGTTGCAGAAGAAAAAATACACAGAGAAAGATGGAGAAGGGATAAACATAAGTTATATTAAGGTTTTTAACCCAAAACTTCATTTTGGTCACTCAAGTTCCAATTTCAACACTTAAGCCCCTAAACTTATATTTTCAACAAGGACCCTAAAGTTTCAACTTAATCATTTAACTCCTTTAATCATTATTACTACTAACTAAATAAATAACACAAATAATCAAGTAAGGTATGCAAATCATAAAATATGATGCAACACATAAAATGCACACATAAGTCAAATAAAAATCCCCAAAATATAAAATAAATAGGGACGGGTTTTGGGGTCGCTACAATCACTCCCCCTTAAATAAAATTCGTCCCGAATTTTAGGATTACTTACCGAGACCCTCAAACAACTAAGGGTACTTTCTCTTAATCTCCTCCCGAAGCTCCCAAGTTGATTCTTCCACATTATGGTTCCTCCACACAACTCGAACAAGAGGAATACTCTTATTTCTTAATTCTTGGACTTTAGAATCAATCACTTCGACTGGATGCTCCTCATAAGACATACTCAGTTCAATATCCTCGGGTACCTCAGATAAAACATGAGAAGGATCATACACATACTTCCGAAGCATAGAGATATGAAACACATTATGGATCTTATCAAGAGAAGGAGGTAATGCAAGATGATAAGCCCGATCTCCCACTCTTCTAAGAATCTCAAATGGACCAATATACCTCGGAGCAAGCTTGCCTTTCTTTCCATATCTTCGAATACCAACCTTAGGGGAAACCTTCAAAAACACAAGTCACCTTTTTCGAACTCAAGGTCTCGCCTTCGATGATCGGCACATAGCTTTTCTGTCTACTCTGGGCAGTACTCAAACGATCCCGAATAAGTTTAACCTTCTCAACTGAATCATTAACCATCTGAACACCCCAAATCTTGGCTTCTCCCACTTCATCCCAACAGATAGGAGACCGACATTTCCTCCCATACAAGGCTTCATAAGGAGCCATCCCAATACTGGACTGCAAATTGTTATTATAAGCAAACTCTACGAGAGGCAAATGAATATCCCAAGAATCTGCAAAATCAACTGAACAAGCCCTCAACATGTCCTCAAGAATTTGAATGGTTCTTTCTGACTGACCATCTGTTTGAGGATGAAAAGCAGTACTAAATCTTAATTCTGAACCCAAAGCCTTCTGAAATACTTGCCAAAACCGAGATGTGAATCTAGGGTCACGATCAGACACAATACTCACTGGAACTCCATGTAACCTCACGATCTCATTAATGTACAAAGTTGCAAGCCTTTCCATAGAATAACCAATCTCAATAGGTAGAAAATGAGAAGACTTTGTCAATCTATCAACAATCACCCAAACTGCATCAAACCTTCTTCGAGTACGAGGTAACCCTGTCACAAAATCCATAGTAACATGTTCCCACTTCCATTCCGGAATCTCTAACGGTTGAAGCAATCCTGCGGGCCTTTGATGTTCAGCTTTAACTTGTTGACATGTCAAACACTTGGATACATAATCCGCTATTTCCCTTTTCATATTATTCCACCAAAAGTGTTGCTTCAAATTCTAATACATTTTAGTACTCCCGGGATGAATAGTATACCTCGACTTATGGCCCTCATCAAGAACTTGGCGTTTAATCCCATCAACATTAGGCACACACAATCGACCTCTGAAAGTCAATAATCCTTCAGAACTGAGGGAGAAATCCTCAAATTTACCATCTTTGATTTTATCCATAATCTTTACCAACTCCGGGTCATCCTTCTGAGCTTCCTTTATTTGTTGAACTAAAGTTGGTAATACTCGAATGTTCGCAAAAATAGCTCCATGCTTTGATTCATAAGGACTCCAATCTCGAGCATCCTCCAACATCTTCCATTCCCGTACCATCAATGAAGCTACATAAGACTTCCGGCTAATAGCATCAGCTACCACATTTGCCTTGCCCGGATGATAAGAAATGGTGCAATCATAATCCTTCAACAGCTCCATCCATCTTTGTTGTCTATTATTCAACTCTTTCTGGGAGAAAAGATACTTCAAACTCTGATGATCTATGAAAATCTCAAACTTTGCTCCATAAAGATAATGTTTCCACTTGTGCAATGCAAAGACAATAGCTGCAAGCTCCATGTCATGGGTAGGATAATTCTGCTCACTCGGAGTCAACTTCCTCGAAGCATATGCAATCACCCTTCCATTTTGCATTAATACACACCCGAGGCCTTCTTTAGAAGCATCACTATATATTACCAAATCATCATTACCATTAGGTAGGGCAAGAATAGGAGCTGTAGTCAATCTCTTCTTCAACTCTTCAAAGCTAACTTGACATTTTTCATCCCACACATAAGGAACATTCTTCGAGTCAACTGAGTCAAGGGAGTTGCAATCTTAGAAAACCCCTCAATTAACCTTCTGTAGTACCCAACTAACCCCAAGAAGCTTCAAATTTCTGTAACTGATTCTGGCCTCTGATTCTGGCCTCTTCCAATTCACAATAGCCTCAACTTTGGATGGATCAACTGATATACCTTTATTAGAAATCACGTGCCCAAGAAAAGATACTTCATCGAGCCAAAAAGCACACTTACTGAATTTAGCAAACAACTACTTCTCACGAAGAATAGATAAAACCATTCGTAAATGCTGTTCAGCTCCTCCCGGGACTTGGAAAAACAAGAATATCATCAATAAATACAACCACAAAGGTATCAAGATAAGGTTAAAGACCCTATTCATCATATCCATAAAAACAGCCGGAGCATTAGTCAACCCGAAAGGCATAACAAGAAACTCATAATGGCCATATCTACTACGGAAAGCATTTTAGAAATGTCTTCAGAACGGATTTTCAACTGGTGGTACCCACTCCTCAAGTCAAGTTTTGAAAAGACAACCTACCCTTGAAGTTGATCAAATAAATCATCAATATGAGGAAGCGGATATTTGTTCTTTATAGTTACCTGATTCAGCTTTCTGTAATCAATACACAATCTCAAGGACCCATCTTTCTTTTTGACAAATAATACTGGAGCTCCCCACGGGGATACACTAGGACGAATGAATCCTCGATCAAGTAGCTCTTGCAACTGAACCTTCAACTCTTTCAATTCCGCTGGGGCCATTCTGTAAAGTGCCTCAAATATAGGAGCTATACCTGGAAGTAAGTCAATACAGAACTCGATTTCCCGGTCAGGAGGCATAGCATACTCAGAAGAAAATACATCTGAAAATTCTTTAACAATAGGCACATCCTCAATATCAGGAACCCTTTTAGTAGTATCCAAAACACTAGCCAAATACCCCGCACAACCACGGTTCAACAAACTTTCTAGCCTTCACATAAGAAATAATCGAATCTCTCTACCCCAGGGAACAGTTTCAAAAGTAAATTTAGGAACATTAGGGATAGAAAATGTGACCACTTTTTTAGCACAATCAACAGACGCATGATATTTACCCAACCAATCCATACCCAAGATAACAAAATCTTGTAATGGTAAGATAACTAAATCAGCAGGTAAAACATGCTCACGTATATGCACATCACAAGAATGCAACACCTCATTGGTCACCAAACACTCCCCTATAGGACTAGACACCTCTAACACATAAGGTAGAGATTCAGAAGACAAATGCAATCGAGAAGCAAAATGCACAGACACATAAGAATGCGATGAGCCAGGGTCTATAAGTGTACGTGCTCTCAAACTAGACACGGAAATAATACCTCCTATCACATTAGAGGAATCTGAAGCCTGTTGTTGAGAAATGGCAAAGACACGACCCTGAACCTTAGGCTTTCCTGAAGAATCCCTCTTCTGGCCCTGAGAAGACCCAACGACACTTCCCGATGCCTGCATTTTGAACTTAGGGAAATCCCTCTAAAAATGACCCAACTGACCACAGTTCAAACATTTGCCATGTTTCTTCCAACATCTTTCTTCTGAATGCCCTTCTTTCTGACAATAATTACAGACTCCTCTGCTCTGACTCCCTGAAGTGTTACTTTGATTTCTATTACCTGACTGTCTTTGAAAAGACCCTTTGAATTGTGAAGATCCACCTTGATTTCCTCTATTATCACCACGTTGTTGTTGTTGCCTAACTTGCTTCCCTGCGCCAACAACTCCATTTTCTTCTTATGTTCCTCAATATCATGCTCCACCTGGTAGGCTCGATCAACTGCATCTTGAAAATCTTGCAACTTGTGGGATACTAGCTGAGTTCTAATCATAGTTTTCAAACCTTTCACAAACCTCGTAGCCTTTTCTCCTCAGTTGCCACTAAGTGAGTACAATACCTGGACAACTCTGAAAAACTTAGCTGAATACTGAGCAACTAACATAGACCTTGCTCCAAGATAAGAAAACTCCATTTCCTTCCTGTCTTGATCTACCCAGGGAATGAAGTGTTCTTTAAAATTTTCCAGAAAATTCTCCCAAGTGTAAGGTACATGAGTCTCATCCCATTTAGTTTTCAAAGCTTTCCACCAATGCTCGGCGGCTCCATTCAGCTTATAGGTAGCAAACCTGACTTGATCTTCCTCAGAACATCTCAAAGCATCAAAGATCTTTTCCAGATTCCATCCACCTTTCAGCCTTAGATATATCAGGCTCTCCATCATACTCCATAGGCTTCATTTTCAGAAATAGTTCTAGGCCATATCTTGGTGGTACCTGTTCCCTCTCTTGCCTCTGATCCTTTAAGTTTTCATTACTGCTTCGAACATTCCTTGAACATAATTCGAACCTCTTCTCTGGCATCCCCTTGCCCGAAGAGCCAGCCTGATCTCCTTCATTCTCAACCATTTTTAATGAATACCTGCATAGAGCACTCAACGTTACTCACTCTATACTCTACTACCCTCCTAGGTCATTTAGTCATTCTATACCATATACAACCTAGCTTTGATACCAACTGATGCGCCCCAGATCTGTGGTCCTACTTGGCCCCACGCTCGGGACACGAGTGGAAGACGTTATAAAACACTTTTGAAAATTTTCGAAATGTACTTTCACGAAGTTTAACAAAATCCACACTTGAAGTTCAAAGACTTCCACTAACTTTCAAACAAACTTTCACAAACGAAAGTATTTAGCCCGAAGGATTACAAACTTTATACAAATGTACATACACCGACATTATCCAAAATATAGTGTTACAAAGATGATAAAGTCAGGAAACTCTACCAAAAGGTTTTACATTTACATAATGTAACCTTAACAAAACAAGTCCCAACTCTTACCACTCCAACGTCCTCCCGTACCAAGTGTCCTATCCCCTAGACCGCCTTTATCTAAATAGTAAACAATAAAGGTGAGAATAAATCTCAGTAAGCTACTAAAATGCAACTACGTTTCACGCTAAATGATAATCATAAAGAATAGTATCATAGCAATCACATAGCATATAGTATGAGAGGTAAAATCAACTCATATACCACAATTATCACATAGGCCACACTCCGGTGGATACCAAGCCAAGGTTTACCCAATAAAAATAACTGTCTGAGAATACCATCTGAGAAAACCAACTGAGAAAACCATCTGAGCAGCATAAATAGCTGAAGCCGGATCCCAAAAACCAAACCATAACCATAAGAACCCAAGTAACAATGGGGAAATATGACAACAAAGTCATAACCCATGCTCACCAAAGGGAGCGATTCATCCCATCCAAGGCCAATCTGGACTGGGGAAACAGAGAAGGCACAGTGGACACCTTATAGTGAACTTGGCTTGTGTGCCACTATAATTCTCCCATTGCCTGACTCCACAACAAGACCAACTAGACTTTCACAAGAAGCACAGTAATGAATACTTGCTAAACAACAACAACCGGGGCAATGATTCTAAAATAATGAACCAAGCCAAACACATCAAAGATGCACATAAAGAATCACTCCCAAAGAGTCTACAACAACATGATTCAAGGTCACAATATATTCTTGCACCACACACTTGAACACCCTTTTCATTAACCATGATAATATCCCAGGATACTCATATATTGGTCCTAGACAAAACCCCAAGGCTTAAACCAAAGTTAACCTTCTATACCTTACCTCAACCAAACTATAAGACTCAGGGAAAGTGTGCGGCCGCCCAAAATAGGGTGTGCGGTCGCACACATTCTGATTTCTCAAGAACAAAATCTTCCAGATAAGTGTGCGGCTGCAAGCCCCTTTTGGGCGGCCGCCCAACACACCGACAGGCAAAACCCAAAATGATTTTATACTCCTTTCGTTTCACCGTCCCAAAAGTACAACACTAACGTTTATAACTTTATTAAGACTACAAAATTAGTCTCAAAACAACTTCAATACTACTTTGAACCCAACCAAACAACATACTAAATACTCCCTTTGTCCCAACATTACGAGTATAACAATTATTTACCCAAATCACAAAATAACAATTACAAGTATCAGGTATAACATATATGACCATTTTAACATTTAAAGGGGATTAGTAACTTACATATTCCAGAAAAGTATCGCTGAAATAAGTTTTGTTCGATAGAAATGACCTACTCGACGCCCTGATCATTTTTATATAATTAGTTTTTAAACGGGTAAGTAAATAAAAAGAATTAATCGAAATGAGTTGAACTTACATTTTTCTCTTTAACCCTAAGGAAACGTAGAGGAAAGTTGCAGAAGAAAAATTACACAGAGAAAGATGGAGAAGAGGATAAACGATAAGTTATATTAAGGTTTTTAACCAAAACTTCATTTTGGTCACTCAAGTTCCAATTTCAACACTTAAGCCCTTAAACTTATATTTTCAACAAGGACCCTAAAGTTTCAACTTAATCATTTAACTCCTTTAATCATTATTACTACTAACTAAATAAATAACACAAATAATCAAGTAAGGTATGCAGATCATAAATATGATGCAACACATAAAATGCCACATAAGTCAAATAAAAATCCCCAAAATATAAATAAATAGGGGAGGTTTTGGGGTCGCTACACTCTGATACCACTGTTGGGTTTTGAGCAAACATGCGCCTCAGAATAAACCCAAAGCCTAGATCCATTCAAGAAGATTAAATTAATATGGAGATGAATTTAGAATAAACCGTCGTGATGCTTTAAAATTTTCAGATCTTCAATCTTTGTTCTTCGCGCTTCTTTGAATCACGATCGCAGGAACACGACCTCAAGGCTTGTATCACGAACTTGAAGGAGTTGATGCCAACGCCCTCTATGTTTATCACACACGAACGAATATCAAGAACACCTTCTTAATCCGCATTGCTAGACCTATAGAACACGTTTATATTATGGAGGCTATATGAAAATATGGTTCTTGTTCTTGAGAAAGAAGAAAACCAAATTTTCTCTCTTGGAGGCTCTCTTATTGATCTAATATCAATTGTTTATGATTAGGGTATATAGAGGGGTATTTAAACTCAAATCCAAAACCCATTAGAGAAAAGAGGTTAAAAACCGTGATAATACGCAAATCAGGAAACTGGGCCCGAAGAAGGCCTGCTCAGCCGAGTCCTTTAAGGTGCTCGACCGAGCACCTCTAAAATAAAAGTTTTTGTAATTCTTGCTCGGCCAAGTCCTTTGAGGTGTTCGGCCGAGCACCACCAGAAACTTGATTTTAGCCTTTTAAACAATTTGTTCTTTTGTGTGTGACCATATAGGATTGAATTAAGTTGGCAATGAGTCCAAAACACATTTGTACTCATAAATCATGAGCGGACTCTAGCGAGCCATCATAACTACCCAATTAATTTAACTTGTCAAGTTCGTGAATCCTTTATAGACCTATCATAATCCTTTTATCCAAGATGTCATTGAACGTAAGCCATGGTCACATGGTCAACTTACAATGCTCAATACTTTCTCGATCCCGAATAGTTTGATAACACAAATGATATCGATCTCATCAATTCATTTGAGCACGGCCATGCATTTCATCAACACTATTCATTGAGGGGCCCAAGCCTGACATCTCTCATGTTGAGGGACAAAATCATGTCTTGAGTTATTACTCTTCCCTACATAGCTTTGATATGCCAATCATATCCTTTATAATTACTGGTTAAGAGTAACGTTTGAAATATTCAAACATGATTTCCACTATGTGGAAGACCGTAATAATCTCAGGTCTAGGGATTCAATGATATAACTATTAGTGGTTTAATTATGACATTATGACCTTGACATAAAACCTCATCTTTGGGTCATGTCCAGTATATGTTCTCTAACATATACCCATAAGTTTAACTTGTATCCCATAAACATAATCATCATAAGATTATCTAATTAAACTTATACTAGTTCTTCATAGTACTACTAGGGACGGGGATTATTATAACAAAACATGAACAACAAATAATAATCCAAATATCTCTTTATATAAATGAAAAGTAATAACAAACATTGTCAAACAATGTGCCAAATAACAGCCTAGGCATATACACCAACAGCAACTGCTCGGATGTACGCGCTCTGTTGCCCCGGTTGTCCGCGGTCCCACACAAAAGTTGCTCCTCCCAAATTTTTGGTCACAGTGGCATATCTATAATAGTGTAATGAGTAAGGAATAATATAAATATAATTGTTACAAGTAAAGGATGTCCGGTAAAAGGCTCTCTTAGGGTTACGGGCCCGTCGTGGGGTCCTGAAGCTCGATTTTCGGAGGATGCACCTACTATTACTACTTTACTCGGTTTTGAGTCCAGATCACAGTCTCAAACTCGGTTTGTTCATCCGATGCACCGATAAGGCGGTCGGATATCAGGGTTTTATGTCATTTCTGGGTTTAGACAATTTAGGGTTTGGTTGAAGAGGAGCGAGATCGGGGTGTCTACAAGCCCCTCGTCGAATTTCCTTGTAATGTAAAGGGAATTCGACGATCCACTATGAACAACCGATCTCGTCTAGGGTTTAATGGTTGGTCCCAAAGTAGGGCTTCATACGTATCCCTTGCGGGAATCAAGCCTCCGTAGTTCTTCTCAAGCAAACAATATAAGCACAATCAAATGGTCAAACTCGGTGATCCGAGATTCTTACGTATCTCTTGCGAGAATCATACCAATCGTAGTTTGGATGATGCTAGGGATGGCATTGAGATCGCGAGTTACTCTTTTCTGGGGATTAAGGTATCATATTCGATTGAGTCGATGACTGAGCTCCTATTCAAGCTGTCTACGTATCCCATTTGAGATCAAGTCGGTGCGTAGTTTTGGGGGAGGTCCAACCGATCGCTCGAGTGGACAGGAGGTCTAATAATCGTTGGTGAAATCTTTATTTTCTCAGCCAGTGAAGGTTGGTCTATAATTGACGGCGAGATTTGGATTTTCTCAAGCCTAGGGAGGTTGGTCTATAATTGATGGAAGGCGAGACCTATTTTTCCTCAAGCCTATCGAGGTTGGTCCTATAATTGGGTGAGAAGGCGAGACCTAATTTTCTCAAGCCTAAAG
>JAOWBW010003466.1:0-29244 GCA_026119855.1 Campanula takesimana
TTTGACCGGTTGGTTTGGCTAGCTTTTTCTTAATAGTCAATTAACGTGCTGTCTATGTCGAGTCATCCCCAAGTCAACTGATGAATCGAGATCTTTGAGAGAAAGTGCACAAAAGTGATTTCCCTATAAGGGACGTGCCATGGTGAGATGAGTGTTTGTTGTTAAGATCTCCGCTCATCATTAACTTGCGTAGGATGTAACATAGACGTCACGTTAAATGCCTTTAAGGAGGGGTTAGTCGTAAGATCCGATAGTTGTGGAACGCCGCTTGCCCTATAGGACCCTCGCCCAAATTGTCCGTTTGGGAGTGGTGCAATACAGGTGAAAAACGAGGGGTCTATAGACTAGTGATGGCCTCCACTGATCGTAGTCTTCTAACTAGTTGCGAAAAAAGGGGTACCCCTTCCAACCAATTAGGATGTAAATAATGATGTTTTTTGTAAATTAAAATATACTTTGCATGAGCCTTCCCCCTCTCCTAAAAAACTTCATTGCCCTTCAACCTTTCAGCAAAGCAAGTTTGGATCCGCTCGGGTGGTCGACTACAACGTGAAGCTTCTACTCCCCCACGTTCTCAGTCTCGTCATCAGAATGTCAACTCCCGCTTCAGCTTCAGCCTCTCTCCTCCTGCTAGTGCCGCCGAGCTCAACACTGAGGCTACTCTCAATGGTATTCCCCCAAGCCTCCAGAACTTCCTCGCCGGTCTCGAGCCAAGATCAAGAATCTCGAGGAAAGCAACAAATGCTGGAAGACCAGAACCAACAGTTGAAGGGTCACATTCAACAAAAGGGGACTAAACTGGTGCCCGATGGGGAGAATTTCATTTATGTCGAGGATGAAGAGGTCAATACCAACTGTCCCCCCAACACCAATGCTACTACCTTCCCATTCCCAAGCTACCGCAATGTTCCACCTCCTTCTCTCTACACCCAACAAGGTTTCACTACCATGAGCAAGAACAGGCTGTCTATGAACCTTCCCTGAACTGCTTGGTGCTACCTCTCCGCTAGCAAACTACCCGCACCCTCGTTACCTCTGAGTATTGGGATGGCCGCTGCTACTGCTTCCACTACTCCTCCCGTCATTCTGTCAGAAACTATCCCCGACATCTCCAATCACACCTGTGGTTATGGCCATGCAAGAGCAAATGCGAAAGTTGATCGAGACCGTGGATAAGCAAAGTGCACCGACTACCAAGACAATCAACCCTAGCCAAGTGGGGGCTCTCCCCAAGATTTCAAGATGCCTAAGGTGGCAATGTTTCATGGTGACTCGTGTCCTAAGACTCATTTGATAGTTATGTGTTGGCCATGAGGGCTCGTGACTGCACCAACGAACAAATGGCTCGCGTATTTCATAGCACTTTGGATGGTATAGCTCTGCGTTGGTTCTTAGGGCTAGAACCAAGCGAGAGGCAAACGTGGGATCAAATCAGTACCATTTTCTGTGAGAAGTATCAAGCTAACTTGGATTGGCATGTGAATCGAACCGACCTTGAGAACACTATGCAAAAGCCCGGCGAGGCTATTTATGATTTTTACAAAAGGTGGAACCATCGGTTGTGTGAGGTCCAATACCCACCAAAGGCGAAGGAACATAAACAGATTTTCTACAAGTGCTTGCTACCGGAGATGAAAGCAGCTATAGGTAATGGTTACTTCCCTGATTTGCGAGAAATGGTTGACGCCGGGTAAGGTACGAAGCAGGGTTCACTGGGATTGTGCCGCCAAAGGAAAGTCCGAAGACCAACAACAACAACTCCTTCCGCTACAAGGGTCCTACTGCGCCTGCGCCTCTAGGGGTGGAAAGGAGGCCGTCGGCCAAGTGAATATGGTCCAAAAGAGGTCCCGCTGGATGTCCAAGCCGTAACAAGGATGGGCTCCGCCGCAAAGAGAGAGAGAACACTTTGACGATTTTGGAATGCCTATGGGAAAGTCTTTGACGTGTTAGTCAAGAGAGGTCTTATCAAGCCTTTGGAGAATTACCAGCCGCCAACCCAAGAACCGATTTGGACGCCTCCAAGTTCTGCAAGTATCACAAGCACATCGGGCACACAACGGATGGTTGTATTCAATTGAAGCGCGTAGTACAAGGGTTGATCAATGACAAGAAGATTGAGAACCGAAGGTCCTAATGTGGTGAATAACCCTCTTCCTAACAACGGGGGTGGGGTGATATGGTGCAAACATGTGAGATTAGTATCCTCGAGCTCATGGATGCCTTCAACAAGATAGGGCTCACGATGGTGGATATCTTCATGGCATTAGCGACGTTAGAAATACTCGAACCATTGGAAGGACATCTCCCCCGTCTTGGTTGCGATTTTGTCAAAGTTTTGCCACTACCACAAGTGCACCGGTCACACTACCGAAGAATGTTTTGAACTCAAGAAGCCGTGCAAGAGCTCATCCACAAGGGGGTTGTCGAAGACCCTAGAGATTATGTAGCTAGCAATGTACTCATGGTAGAACTTAGTGAGATCACTGATCCGGCCGAGTCTGTTGTGGCGGACTGTGATGAGATGGGTTGTATTCCAATGACTAATAATAAAGAATCTTCTTGCTACTTGTTGTCTTTAGAAGAACTAGTGAGTGAAGTCGAATCTCTAGAGGAAGAGAGTCCCAAACCCTCTCAACCTCTCTTGGGCCGAAATCTTCGAGGAGGCCGAAAAGACCGAAGTTTCGCCCCCTTGTCATGACTCGCCATTGTCTTTGGAGGAGTTACGTGCAGAAGTTTGTCTCCTTACAAGATCCGGTCAAGTGTACCAATCCGACCCGAAGGGTGCAAAGAAAGTCTTTGGGAAGAACCCGAGCAAGCCGACCTAGACAAGGAAGACCCTATCCTCACTCAACTCAAACAAACCAAGCCCATATTTCACTATGATCCCTACTCCCTCCTCCCTAGCCCATCGCCTCATGCTCGAGCAAAACCTCGCCGCCACCATGGTACCATCCACTATCACCCCGGAGGACGTCACCCACATGATTGGTAATATCCACTATGGAAACATCATCACTTTCTCAGAGCTAGACAAGCCAGTGTTCGGAGTTGATCTAATAAGACCTTTATACATCACTATCGAGGTGAATGGCAAGAAGATTCCCCGTGTATTCATTGATAATGGTTCTGCTATTATATCCTGCCTTCAAGGATGATGGATGTGGTCGGCATTCATGGTGTTGATTACGCCCATCCAAGCAAAACATCAGAGCTTATGACTCTACATGCGCGCCGTGATAGGCGAAGCCACCTTACCCATTACCATCGGAACAAAGATCCTGCCAACCGACTTCCAAGTCATAGACATCCCCGCAACCTTCTCACTCCTCCTTGGCCGCCCGTGGTTACATCGTCGGGCCTGTCCGTCTTCCCTACACCAGTGTGTGAAATTTCAATCCGGTAATGAAGTGACCATCATCTACAGTGATCTCGTAACTTCCCAGGGACGGACACCAAGGGCGTTCCTGTCTTACAGATTCAGCATGGGGAGAGAACCGACTCTTCAATGGCTTCGAAATAGTCGCTCAAGCACAGATCTGGCACCATCGACCTCACCAAAACAACGGACAAAGTGGCACCTGTTGTCAAGATATTGCGTAACATGGGTTTTATACGGGGGCTGGGGCTAGGTAAGAACTTGCAAGGCCCCACAGAATTGGTTGAAGAGGTTAATCATCGAGGGTTGTTCGGTCTAGGATACACCCTTACTCTTGAAGAGACAAGATGGAGCACAAAGGATAGAATTGCTTAAAAAGATGAAGCTTCCCTACAAAAAGCCTGAAATGCGGCCATACCGCCTGTCCCTGAATAGCTACTTTGTCAGGGAAGGCGAGGAGTTTTCGTGTTTTGAGTTCGCCGAACCATGGATTGACCACACGGGAAATTGCAGAAAGGGTTCGAGATTTTCAGAGATGTGGAATTCGATCGGTCCAACATGAAGCTGACTTACATGGAACATGACAAAGCCACGGGCAGAGTTAGAACCATCAGGCATGAGTACTCCACCAAGGTTGCAGATGACTTGGCAGATCAACTTGAAGCCGTAACCCTTGACAAGCCAGCAATAGAAGCCGCAGAAACTCCAAGTTTGACTGAGACGTGGGACGGCCAATATCTGCTTCAACTCTGGGTAATCTGGGGCTGCACGAAGACATGGTTGCCGTCATCGGGACGATTCTGAAGATAAGGTGGACCCAGGACATTGGTGGTACCCATGGGGACAAGCTCAAGAATTGGTGCATCATTGGGGGACCTATAGCTACTCCGGAATTTATGATGGAACACTGGGGCTTACTCCTTCTCCTGTCACTACTCCTGCAGCATCTCCTGTCACTCCGCCCAAAATCCCCATCCCCAGAGTCTAGTGTTTTACATTTGAATTTGAGTCTTCCTCTAAGTCTGACGACTTTACGTCTGAAGACTATGATCTTGTTGCAAACGCTATTTTCCCTTTTGCCATGAATGAAACCTCGACCTTTCCGGGTATCCCTCCATAGTCACTTTTTAACTTATAAATTGGCTAATAATCAAACTAATGATATACACTTAGTTATAATGATTCATTAGAAGAGGCAGACACAGACACATTAAATGATGAATTACATTAAAGAAATCTCAGAACAGGTTGTTAATCAAAAAGAATCTCGAGCCCAAGCTGCCGATGAGGTGTTAACATGCGTGAATTTGGGAACCGAAGCCGAGCCTAAGGAAACGCAGATTGGGAGTTTTCTTCAGCGGAGTCGAAAGGGAAGCACTGATTGAGCTACTCAAAGAATATGTGGAGTGTGTTTGCATGGTCTTATAAGGACATGCCGGGGCTCGACAACTCGATCGTAGAGCACAGAATCCCGACAGCACCGACGCTAAGCCAGTCAAGCAGAAGCTGCGCCGCATTAAGCCGAATGGTCTTTGCAAGTGAAGGAGGAGATTGAGAAGCTACTCCGTGTGGGTTTTATCAGGGTGATCGAGTATCCAACTTGGTTATCAAATCTGGTGACTGTCAAGAAATCCAACGGTAAAGTCAGAGTATGTGTGGATTTTCGGGATCTCAACAAAGCTACGCCAAAGGATGACTTCCCCTTGCCAAATATCGACATGTTGTGGATGCGACCGCCCACTATGAGGTCAAGTCGTTTGTAGATGGGTTTGCCGCTATAACCAAATCAAGATGGCCGAGGAAGACCAAGAAAAAACAGCTTTCACCACCCCATGGGGGACTTTTTGCTATACTGTCATGCCATTTGGGCTGAGGAACGCTGGGGCTACCTACCAACGGGCAGTTACGACTTTATTCCACGATATGATCCACAAGGAGATTGAGGTGTACGTGGATGACATGATTATACATTCAAAAGGGTCTGGGGGCCAGCACTTGATAGATCTCAGAAAATTCTTCAACAGGTTAGAGAGCACGTCATGCGTTTGAACCCGGCAAAATGCACCTTTGGAGTTCGTAGAGGGAAAGTATTGGGTTACATGGTCACCGAGAATGGGATCGAAGCCGACCCAGGAAGATTCAAGCCATCCTGGAGATGAAGCCACCCCGTACCGAGACGGAGATAAAAGGATTCATGGGACGCCTGCAATACATCAGTCGGTTTATCAATCAGCTGACCACCATCTGCGAACCAATTTTCAAGTTAATGAGGAAAACAGCCAGTGTGGAGTGGGATCATGACTGCCAGATAGCCTTCGAAGGATCAAACAATATTTGGTGAATACCCCAATCCTGCGCCCGCCGCATAAGGAGAAGCCGTTGCTACTATACTTAACTGTGACAGATACCGCCGTCGGAGCCATGTTAGCACAAGAAGCCAAAGATTCCCGATTGAGAATGCAGTGTACTTTGTCAGTCGAAAGTTACAAGGTAGCGAGCTCAACTACTCCGCGCTCGAGAAGACCTGCGTAGGCCTAGTATGGGTGGTGACGAAGCTCAAGCACTACATGGTATCCCATCCGATCTTACTAGTCTCGAAAATGGATCCTATCAAGTACCTGTTTCGATAAACCACCCTCCCTTCTATGAGACTCGCTAAATGGTCAGTATTCTTGGGAGAGTTCGACATTACTTTATGTACCGAGGAAGGCAATCAAGGGGAGGGCAATGGCCGATCAGCTCGCAGACGCTCCAAGTACTGAGACGAGAGGACCCGACCCCGAGTTCCCGGATGATGACATTTTCGCAATTGGGGTCGCAGAAAGGTGGCAATTATTCTTTGACGGAGCTGCAAACAAACGACGGAATGGAGTCGGACTCCTACTTATTGATCCCAAAGATGAGCACACTCCATAGCCATCAAGCTAAACTTTTCAGCAACCAACAACGCGCCGAGTATGAGGCGTGTATAGCCGGATTGGAGCCGCCCTAGAGCACAACGTGAAAGAGTTAGAAGTGTATGAGACTCTGCTTTGATTATTAACCAAACGGCGAAGAAATGGAAAACTATTGATCCTTGCCTGCAGCGTACCAAGGTTACATGGATGAGTTATAGCACAGTTCAAAGAAGTTAGCTTCCATTTCCTGCCACGAGACAGAAATAGGTTCGCGGATGCTCTAGCTACATTGGCCTCCTTAGTTGAAATTCCAGAAGGAAGGTCCGTGAAACCATTCAGGGTTGGACGAAGGGAGAACCCCGCCTATTGCTGTGAAATCCAGATCGATGCAGAGGTAACGGAGATCAATGGTACGCCCAAATCTACAAATTCCTTAATCACGGAGAGATGTCCTTTGACGGAGATGTGAAGGCCAAGAGTCTGCAAGCACTCAAAAGATTGCGGGGCAGTTTGTGCTGTTAGACGACACTTTGTACAAGAGGCATTACGACGGTCTGTTGCTCTTATGTGTCGACAACAAGAAAGCGGAAGCAATAATGGAAGAAGTACACAACGGGTTGTGCGGACCCCACATGAATGCAAGGATGCTTAGACAGAAGATCACTCGGCTGGGCTATTATTGGATTACCATGGAGACAGACTGTATTCAATGGGTTCGACGGTGTCACAAGTTTCAAGTATGCTCCAACCTCAACCACATCCCCCCACACGAATTGTATAGTTCCACCACGCCTTGGCCATTCGCCACGTGGGGTATAGACATTATTGGGAAGATCGGCCGGTAGTAATGGTCATGAATTCGTCCTCGTCGCGGTCGACTACTTCACAAAGTGGGTCGAAGCTCAGTCTTACAAGGTGCTGAATTCCAAGAAGGTAGCGCAGTTTATCAAAGAGAACATTATGTGTCGTTATAGGGTTCCTAACCTCATTATATCAGATAACGGCAGTCATTTCGAAGCCGAGTGTGCTCGCTTGCTTGTAGAATTCAAGATCGAACGAAAGAAATCTTCCCCATACTATCCACAGACTAACGGCGCGGTTGAGGCGGCCAACAAGACGATAGAGCAGATAATTCGCAAAGATGGCTTCGCAAGGACGGGGATTGGCCGAGAAGTTACCATTAGCCTTTGGGGTACAGAACGTCAGTCCGCACCGCTACTGGAGAGACCCCTTACACTTTGACATACGGCATGGAGGCAGTGCTCCCTATTGAGTTAGAGTGCCATCTTTGAGGATCTTGCTCGAGAACCAAGTGAATGAGGTAGAATGGCTTCGTAGTCGCTATGATCAGTTGGCAACGCTCGACGAACGCAGATTGAAGGCATGGAACACATCCGGGCTATCAAAGGAGAACGACAAAAGCCTTCAATAAAAAGGTCAAGCCTGTTGACATAAAGGAAGGAGACTTGGTGCTCAAAGCACGCTTGCCTAACAAATTCAACCCCTCGGGAAAGGGCCCCCACTTGGGTAGGGCCGTTTGTAGTACAGAAGATTTTCTCCGGAGGAGCGGTCAGAATGACAGATTTGGATGGCAACCCGTTCAAGGAACCAGTCAACCTCAGCAAGCTCAGACGCTACTATGACTAGACTCCCCCTCTTAATAAAAAAAAATAAAAATAAAAATAAAATACTTACTACGCAAAAGAAGCCCGATAGACTGAAAACCGCAAAGGGCGGTCTATGCAAAATAAGGGTGCGTACAAAGCTCGCTAGATCGAAAACCCGCAAGGGCGGTCTAGGCAAAAGTTAGAGCATTCCCTCTTCTATCTTCCCTTTCTTTAGAATCATTCTAGTCCGACTGGAGTGAACTACGGTGACCTGAGCCCCTTAGTCCTATTTGTAAAAGGGGAACGTAGGTAGCCTTTCAAAAGGTGCGGTCTAAAAAACAAATAACATCCAAATCTTTTAAGCAATAAAGATAGAAGTTGTATTTTCTGAAAGCAAAAACTTTTATTTCCATAGTCATACATGTTAACACTTATTTGATGAGTCTAAGCTTGACATACTTTTTGAATAAATAACTATTCTGAAATTGAAACTAAAACAAAGTAAACTAAATTAAACTAATGTGTCTGCAACGACCATGGAGAGACGCTCGGATTACTCCTTAGTGCCATTTGTGCCCTCGGTCTCTTTCTTCTTGCTTTGCCACAGGCGAACTTTCTTCTTGCTAGGATTCTCACAAATCTTCTTTCGACTCGCTAACACCTTTAGCCTTGCCATTAGGAGCCTCTTCGCCTTTCTCTTCTTGGACGCCCCCACTTCCTCTCCGCCTCCGTTAGCCACGCTCTTACTCACTTCCTCCCATAAGCCTCAGCCTCCTTAATTCTCAAGGAAAAATTGGAGCACAGGATCCCAAAATAGTGCCCCTTAGGGTCTCTAGAGTCTGCTCTGCATGCCCAAGTCTCCCATGTACCAATCCAAATACTCGCGTGGCAGGAAGGTGTTGCTAGAGCGTGTGAGGAAGGTCCTACGACTAAAACCGGCCTCACCCCACATCTGAGAAAGAAGGACTGAGGCACTATCATCCAACTGAAGTATCCCAAAAGGGAAATCATCTCTCTCCTCATCCAACCCTCCGGATGGCCTGCACCAAACCATACTGACGAAGCACTCTAGAAGGATAGTAAAAAGTAGTCCCAGAAAGGGTCAGAACTTTGATCATGTGAAGTCCCCTTGTTTCTCCCTCACAGAGTGATGTGCCAATGGGGCACTACCCACTGAATGTCGTCAGTCACCATTTCCGCCAAATACTTTTCCCAACCTTTGAGAGTCATGCCCTCAAACCGCTCCGCCATGCCTCTAATGCGGTGCATCCATGGGGCCACCTTCAGAGAAGCCGCCAGTTTATTCACTCGAAGCCGCTCTTGCAACCACATGGTCAAAAGCCTATCACTACCACAAGGCATCCCACCATAAGCCGCAAGATGGGGAATCCCACAGAGCATCTACCCAAGAATGGCCGGTACAATATCATAACCCAACGAGCCAAGTTCACCATACCCAACATCCTTCACTGGCAAATCCCACCTCAGAAGGTAAAAGGAAGAGCTAAACAAGCACAGTGCAAGATGTCCAAGGAGCGTCAGATGTCACGTCTGCATGCAATGAAGTGTTGTGGCATCCAAGAAGGTCGACATAACCGCCCCTAGCATACCTATCAAGGTCATCCGCGGGCGCGCCAAAGGTCATCAACTTGTCCCTCAAGCAAACGAAGTCAAAAGGCAAGGCAACTTTACCCTTCCCTTCGTAGCCACATAATGCCGCGATGTCCTCATAAGTGGGTTTATCTCGTTGAATGAAAAGTTGAAGACATGGGGGTATCATTCCAAAATCTCCCACAGGCTTGCAAGAGGTTGGTATTGGAGTTCATGTGCAAAAGTGACCAAAGACACTTTATCCCATACCGTTCATCAAGTTTCCTACGACTAGAACCAGAAGTTTGGCAACCCACTTCTCCAAAGAGGTTATAAAGACTTTTTTCTCAAGGCTTGTGATCCTAGCCTCTTGATCCATGGCAAAGAGCAAGAAAATTGGCTGAAGGAACTCAAAAACTGCTCAAAAGGTTGCGGTACGTTTTTATGGCTGCAAAGGGTTCATTAAATACTGCACAACTCCCGATTCTTGCCAGGAAAAAGGAAAATCGGGGGCGGCGCATGATTTGGCCACGCGGCACATATGCCCTTGGCCCCGCGGCCGATATTGTCCTTGGCCAAGCGGCCACTTCGTCCTAGGCCACGCGGCCAACATTGCTCCGGATCTTGCCATGGCCAGGGCGGCCAACATTGCTCTGGGCCACGCCATGGCCATGCGGCCAACATTGCTCCATGCAGAAATCCATTTGTTTCCTCCCACTCCGTGACGGATCCATGCAACTACGTACCTGCCCCCTTCCATGGCTCATGCATTGTATAAAATTAGGAACATTTGTTAAAATAACTAGTTTGCACAAGTAGGCTCCCACAATAAAATTGCATTTTAGAACATAATATACATACATGCATTTTATACATTTGTTCTGTACATACATATCCCTCTGCTCTCTACTAGCTAACAGTGTAGGAAATAAGGTGGACCCCGCTAATCTAAATCTTCCTCCGTGGTGTCTCCACGCCGCGCTAAAGCTCGAGAGCTACCGGCACCCGAACTCCGTCCCCGGACCGCTCGACCACCAATGTGAGAAGCCTGCACCGTTCGGAGACCGCTCACGACGCTGGGGTGATGCAACGTCGTCCCTCTGACAAGTACATGAATGGTACGCCTCCCTCAGTAAGCGCATCAACACGTTCTCCCGTCGAGCTGAACGGATATATGCCCTCCCGAGTCACCTGAAAGGGAAGCCAAGGCAAATATTACAATGCAGAAAGAATAGGTGTGTGCAAACATGACTAATAAAAGCACCAAGCCATACCCCAGCGTCGGGCGGAGGTATGAATGTCTCCTCAACAAGATCAGCATCAGTCGGCTCCAAGCTGAGCTCCACCTCCCGGCCGCCCCTCATCACTCTCACGCTACTCGAACGAAGGGGCATGTCACCAAAGGCCGACTCCGACCAACATAACGGGCTGAGCTCGACCCCTCTCCGGACAACATCCTAGCCCGTACCTGTGGACTGACCAGCCGTGTCCGTATATAGCCGGCATAATCATCACTCCCCCTGTAATGCTCTGCCGGAGTGGGAGCCAAGAAAGTCGCCAACCTCGCGGACGGAGCATATCCCGAGGAGGGTCATAAGGAGCCCACGTAACGCACCAGCCCTGTGCTGACGAACCACCCTCTCCCCAAGATACATGGCCTCCCCGTGAGACCCACAAGCAGAACCCTAGAAGCGATCAATCCACCACATAGGGACCCACCGAAGCCTCATTGGCCGGGCTCCATGGGTAAAATCTAACCCCGATGGGCTCAGACATCGCGAACACCCTCCTCAGATCAGCAGCATCCCTGTCTTCCTGTCCCGTTTTCTGCGGGGAAGGAACCCTGTTGCCCTTGCACCAGTACGACATGATGGGAACAACCTTGTTAACACTCATCACCAACTGAAAAGGGGCGACACGAAGACCTCGTACACCAAGCCTGTGCATATAATGAGAGAGACATTTCAGACCAAAAGATAGAACAGAAATCTCACAAGTGAAAAGGAGGTAGTCAAGAGCGTACCTCAAAGGCGAACTGGAACCCGTCAAAGCCCGACGAGCTAGCCCTCGAGCAATGGTCCAAAGCCCGTAAATCTCAGCCAAACCGGCTCCACCCCAAGAAATCCCACCGACTAAGTCCAAGTCCACAAGACCCCTAGCAGTGAGTACCGGCAGACAGTAGCCCCACTGGAAACAAAATCTCTGAAAAGCTGTACCATAAGAACAGCCGGACCAAGCAATCCAAATCATATTCCCCTACTAAAGGCCTCAATAGCCACCTCCACCAAGCGATTCACCTTCCCGGCCTCCACTCCATAACCCTTGACACCTCCTCCCAGGTCGGTGTCAACTCCCAGCAGAGCCTGTCTATAGTCCCGCCGCTCCGCCAAGCTCTCATCAAAAGGCAAAGGGTACCAGTAAACCTCACCCTGTGATGGCCGCGAAATCCGTCAGCGTGATGGTAATCTCTCCCCAACTAAAGTGGAAGGTATGGGTGGTATCCACCAGAACTCCCGGCACACCTCTATCACCGCTGCCACCTTCAGGGTACCCCGACCATGCGGACACTGTCAAAGAATGGGCAAAGCCCATAGCCTCGATCCGAGCACGCAAACCGCCCGGTCCCTCCGGCAGGGACGCCCACAGTCACTGTCCCATGAGCCTTGATCCTCTGCAGGTAAACACAGCACAGGTATGTTACCATTCTAGCAATTTACAATTCTAGCAATTTAAATTCTAGCATTCCATTATTCTAGCATTTCATATTATGTGCATAAAACATACAAATGTGCGAGAAGGAGAGGAATGAAAATTCGAATTTACCTCTCGCGTCTCCGAAGCCCCATCGACCATGACGCTCAGAGTCGATGTAAAAATCGTAATCTTGGTCGAACGTAGACCGCAGCAGATTATCGCGATAATTCCGAGTCGTGGCCCGTGGTCTCAAACCGCCCCGTGGAATCAAGGGCGCCGCTTCAAAGCCCGCTCCTGGGTCAGCCCCTACATTTCCCTCCGCCCTGAGCATACCGTGCCCCTCTCCTTGTGGCTCTTGCTGTGGAATCATGTACCCACCTTGGCTCGGGAAATCCCTAAATAACGCCTCATTGATTCAATCAATCTCCATAGCTTCAAGAGATATGTGAAATGAAGTCTTCAAAATTATCAAAATCTGAGCTTTCTCTCTCTAAAAAACTCAATTTTCTCTCTCTAACTCGCAATGGAGGAAGGAAGAGAAGAAAAGAAGAAAAAGAAGAAGAGGGAGGGTTTCTGGTGATGTGACCAAGAGTCAGCCCGCCGGCTACCTTGGCCACGCGGCCACTTTCGCGCCTTGCAACCCCAGCCGTCAGATCAGCAATCCGCGTGAAGGAGATCTGACCACTCAGTGGTCTTGGCCACGCGGCCACTATTGCACTTCAGAGTTTTTGGCCACGCGGCCAACCTTGCCCCTTCAGATAAAATTCCACTTTTGCCCCTGATCTTTTCCCTTTAATTCATTTTAAATGCCTTTAACACTATGTTGACTGATATTCGTTACCTTTGGGTGCGGAAAGCCCCTTAAAATTTCCATTCTTCACGAATATTTGCTTAGGATTCGTGTGGTTGTAGAGACTTTGGCGCCTCTATGACATACGTATCCTTGACCGATCGTGGTTAACAGAAGCCTCGGCGTTTCTGTTTGCAAGAGATCCGGCATCTATTATTAGGATTTGCATGATCGTAGAGACTTCGGCGCCTCTATGACATACGTATCCTTGATCGATCGTGGTTGGCAGAAGTCTCGGCGTTTCTGTTCGCAAGAAATCCAACATCTATTACTTTAGCGCAATCGGCAGGAACCCTGGCGATCCTGATTGCGTTTACCATTCCATCTTGGGATTATTTAGACAACGTAGTCTTTATTTTTCCCAAATAACTTCATTGCTTACGAATGTTCGTTCTTCATACAAGATAGTATCCACAGGTTTATTATCCCTAGCAGAAGTCCGATGTCTCGTCTTTCCCCAACAGCTCAGAACTACGACCGGCTTGATTCCTCGGAGGATACGTAGGAAACCTGAAAAGGTTCAGCCACCCGACCGAAGCGGTCATCTCTCATCCCCAGCAGGTGCATTTTCCCAGCAGAAGACGTTGCTCCCCATCAGAGGACAGTCATTCTCAATTTCCATCAGATTTGAACTACGTTTGGCTTGATTCCCCCGCGGATACGTAGGTCGCCTGTCAAGGTTCAGCCGTTCCCTTACCTTTCATCTGTTTTGAAAATCATGTTTCAGACGGATCCTTCTTTTATCGTCGACCCCACATTGCCTTGCAAGAAGCGTCGCCGAGGGGCTACTGTTAGTACCCGACCTGAAAATGAGTTTATTAGGACTTTCCAAAAAATACAAGGACTTTATAGGAATTAGAAACCTTGCAAAGACTTGTCCTGGATTCCCAAAATATCTCATTTATGGCAAAATCTATCAAAATAGGTAACAAATGGTTTCCTTAAAACCATGCAGAAACCCTAGCTTAAGAATCAAGTCAGCGGGCAACCTTGGCCACGCGGCCAACTTTGCTCCGCGTTGATCTTGGCCACGCGGCCAACTTTGCTCCGCGTTGATCTTGGCCACGCGGCCACTCTTGTCACCGGCTTCAACAATGGCCAGGCGGCCAACCTTGCGCTGGATGATCTGGACCATCAGATCCTCCCATCAGTTTACTATATAAATCACTCCATTCCATTGGTTTTGGGGTCCGATTTTGAGAGCTCTAAGTCCGAGTTTTGGAGTTCTTAAACACTATTTGCTCTCTAATTAGCATTCAAACACTCAAGAAGATCCAAGGTTTATTTCTTGCCAACATAGGTAAGTTCTCTAACTTTTTCTTCGTGTTCTTGCATTATTTTTAATGTAGATCTTTTATATTCATGTTCTTGCATGTTTATTCATAGTTTCTTCATATGCTTCGCATGTTTATTCATATGTTCATAATATGTTCTTCGCATGTTCTTCGTGTTCATAGATTAAAACCTTATTTATGCCATATTTAGGGTTGCGATCTTCATAATTACATGTTATTTCATAGCCGATGATGATCGAGGGTCCATCAACCCGAGGATGATCTAGGAACTATTTCTAAACCCTAATCTTTAGGTAATTCCCCCCTCATTATGCATGATCCCGATCCTTCTGCCTATTCTAAATTCTCTGAGAACTACGCTGACCTGAGCTTCTCACATTGAGAGGAACGTAGGCAATCTTCGGATCCGGTCTAAATCACTAACACACTACTAACACACCGCATCATGATAGAAAGACCGATCATTCGGGCAATAGGAGTGATAACGTCCAATATTCTTCTCTTGTTGTAATTTGACCCCCGAACCCACTAAAATGCTTTTTTCAATGTTTTGGCTTTAATTAAAACGGCGTGGCGACTCTCATAATTTTAATGTCGTTAAGAATATTCCCTTTGTAAATAAAAATAATCACAAGATACTTCCCATGCGTCGCTTCATCGGAAAGGGGTATTCACAGGAGGGACAAATCCATTTAGCTTATTATTCTTCCCAACGGGAATCCGATTATGCCAATCATACCCTTTATAACTACCGTGTTAAGGGTAGCGTTTGAATATGTCAAACACAATGTTCATCAAGTGGAAGACTATAATAACTTCATGTCTAAGGATTCAATTGACATAACTAATATGAGATATATGTTCGACATAGACCATGACATAAATCTCATACAGCGGGTCATGTCCAGTACCTTGTTCCAAACAAGTACCCATAAATCTAACATGATCATCCCATGATCATTTAGCCTTTATACTAGTGCTTAACAAGTACTAGGGACGGGGATTATTATAAGTAAACATGAACAACAATAATAATCAAAACATCTCTTTATTGATATGAATAAATGATAACAATTACAACGTTTATTAAACGTGCCTAGGGCACCACTACCAACAATCTCCCACTTGCACTAGGCCCAATCTCCCATGTATCTAATACCCATGGACCTAACATGACCATCATGTTTAGATTGTGGAAGTCCCTTTGTTAGCGGGTCCGCAACATTATCATCAGTAGGTACTCTGCATATATTTACGTCTCCCCTATCAACGATCTCTCGAATGATATGAAAATGCCTAAGTATGTGTTTGGATTTCTGATGTGCTCTTGGTTCCTTTGCTTGAGCAATAGCACCATTATTATCGCAATAAGGGTCTATTGGATTAGCAATACTAGGAACCACTTCAAGTTCAGTTATGAATTTCTTAATCCAAACAGCTTCCTTTGCAGCATCCGATGCAGCAATATACTCAGCTTCTGTTGTAGAATCGGCGGTTGTACTATGCTTGGAACTCTTCCAGCTTACAGCTCCACCATTTAACATAAACACAAAACCCGATTGCGATCGGCTATCATCTTTGTCGGTTTGGAAGCTTGCATCCGTGTAAGCATTTACAACGAGATTATCTTTGTTGGTCCCAGAAGGGCAACAAGGGTATGATAAATGCTAGAGGGGGGGGGGTGAATAGGGTTTTAAAATTCTTTTCAAACCCTTTTTGCAAATCAATGGCTTATGCGCACAGTTCTCAAATAAGCTAAGTATAGCGCGCAGAGAGAGTGTGAAATGCACAGCGGAAAATTAAAGCAACACTGCGCAGGGTATACTGCGCAGGGTAAAAACGCACGCGCTAAGGTTTGGCTAAACTGTTGGATAAAATCGGATTCTAAGGCAATAGGCAATAACAAGCACAACAGCAATAGCAGCAATCTGGTAGGATCAAACAAAGCAGTAATTCAGAAACAACTAAGCAGGAAGTAAATAGCAGAAATAATGAACAAGCTATTTAGAGAGGTTCGATCGATGAAAGATATACGTCCTCTACCAAGATGGTTAGTCTTGGATTTTCTAATGAGATATATATTGATATGAGGAGCTTTTACAAGATTACAACGAATCAAAACTCAAATCAAAATCTAATCAATGAAGAGCAAATCCTAGACTAAACCGGTGTTTCTCAAGAAGTAAGATCTATATGATCGAAGCTTCAAGAGGTGTGTGTGTGGCAGAAATTCTGGGCTCTATGAATCTAAGAGATGAAGAGCACGAAGAATTCTGGTGATATAAGGCTTAGGATCTGGGCAGGAGTTTGAAGGTATGAAGGTTTGAAGGTTCTTGAATCTGGGAATAGTAAGCAGCAAACTTCAGAACTTCAGGAATACTTGTAAGCACAAACTCTAGCAACTTGGAAATGAAGATGAGCAGGCTATTTATAGCAGAGAGCTTAAAACTAGCCGTTGGTGCTCTGAGCAAGGACGATGAGCTGGCATAATAGGATTGGTGCGCAGGTGTCCTTTATAGCCGTTGGAGCTCTGATCAAGGTTGATGACCTGGCACAATGTGATTGGTGCGCAGGTATCTTTGAGCCGTTGGAGACTGAGCATGGAGACCAAATTCAAACGCTTCATCTGGAAGGTTGACAGCTGTCTCCATTTGAAATATTATGTTTGAGCGCATCTCCACCGTTGGCTATGCTGAGTGTGCAGGATTTGTCGTTTATGCACAACTAAGCGTACATCTTCTGAGCGCTTTCCAAGTTAGGTGATCTGAATGCATTGAAAACTGTGCAAGGTTGAATGCTGCGCAAAGGAGACCTGCGCAGTGATGTCCTGCGCAGAGAGTCCTGCGCAGTAACCACAGTCTTGCTTAGATCTTCATTCCTTCTTCGCTCCAAGTCCTATATTCTAAGCCTATACTATAAAATGGACTATGCTAAAAAATGAAGTTATAAAACTTCTTACATAGGGTTCTAAAGTCCATAAAATACTCTTAGGTGATAGTATCAATCATTTCTAACATAAATAGGAGGGTTAAGAAGTAAGCATACCCAACAATCTCCCCCTAAAGGATTGATGCCATTACCTACTATAACAAAGGCAATTCATTGTACTTGATAATAGCATGTCCATAAGAATGAAAATGGTCAATCATGCCTCAAGTCAATGCACACACTAGCCAATGCTATAGATTTCTAGTCTATCCAAAAGATATAACTTACAATATGGGAAAGACAGAAATAACATGCAGCGCATACAAATAATGTGAATTTTAGTTTGAGTATGCGTTTAAACTGAATGTTTAAAATCATGCGTAGAAAATATGAGCAGATAATAATATGCGCATGACGTGAAATAAAGCATTCATTGTTCCACAAACGAAAAGTTTGAATTGAACAAGGTTTTGAAACTAATGATGCGATTTTCTCATTAAAACTTGAAATGATAAAAGTTGGAGATTACAAGTTTGAAAGAGAAAAACAAAAAATTGCGCACAAAAAGAAATACCTTGCGCAAAACAAAAAAATACAAGAAACTAATTGATATTAATGCGATACAGGGCTTCACGCAGCTCGTTCTGCAGGCTGTTGAACTTGTTCATAAGTTCAATCTTCAGCGCTTGAAACCTTTCCCTGAACGCAACACTTTCTTCAACATATGTAACAATTCCTCTGCGCATATCTCTGTTGTCGTCCCGCAGCTCTTGGAAGTTATTTTTATACTGCAATTGATGAGCAGTCATTTGGTTGAAGTAGGATTGCTCCGCAGCCTCTATGGTATTCAAGATGGTGGTCTGCGTAGCTTCCAGTCGTTGGTCAGTGTGGAGGCGCTGAGTATTCACGCTGGCTTGAATGTCGAACATTGCTTGATCCATCCTAGCGTTGAACCCATCAGCGAAATCAGTCATCGCTTGAGTAATGCACTCCCTGACACTTTCCATGTTGAGCGCACTAGCTTGCGCAGAACCACCTTGCATAGTCTTCTCCAAGATCTGTGCTTCAATTTCCGCAAAGCCTTCATGCAGGCCATCGGCTAGACTCTTGCGCAGACGTTTCAGCAATCCTACAAACCCGTCATTAATCGCGGTGTAGGTGCAAACGTCTTCGAGCATCCCAGCAATTGACTTCAGTGAGTCAAAATCATCTGATCTAGAGCATCGGGGATTTTCTGCGCAGGGGGCCGGCGGAGGTACTTGCACCTGCCTTTTTGTACTCCTCTCCCCCTTAATGGCAGCAATCTCTATGCGCTGCGCATCAAGCTACTCTTGAAGCATTGTCTGTGAAGTAAGCAGTTGCGCCATCTGAGACTGCGCTGCCAGTTGGTTCACTTGAATAGTATTCAAGGCTTGAAGAATTTGGCGCAGTTCAGTTGACGTGGAGAGAGAAGATGTGGAGATCGCTGGAATTGATGAAGCAGGAGGAATTTGCGCGGAGGCCTTTGGTGGAGAGTTGGTTGATAAAGGATCGAACGGAGGAGTGCGCGAAGAGATGGCTGTTGAGGAGATAGATTAATAGGATCAGCAGCAGGTGACTTCTGCGCAGGAGAGTGCGCACTGCTGCTGTCCGTATCCGTTGAGCGCACCACACCCTCCTTATCCCCTTCGGTGAGGTCAATAACTGGGGTACCCTGCGCAGCATCATCGGCCTGCGCAGCTTTGGTAACCTCATCCTCATCCTCCAAGTCCAGTCCATCATGGAGGACAGAAGTGCCAGGTTGCGTAGTGCCAACCGGAATATTGAGACGGCGGAAGGCACTTGCACTTAGCTCAGGTGAGGAGGGAGGATCTGCTGCCTTTGGCTTACCCTTAGCAGTGCTGCGCACAGTCTGTTTCTTGCGCGGAGTTCGAATAGGAACATCCTCAGCAGGCGCAGCAGCAGGGGCCTTTGTCGGTGTAGGGTCAGGGAACGTGCATCCATCCATCATCACTGTCTGCGCGTCCCTGAGCAGCAGTAGGATTTGCAACAACCTTGGGATCCTGCTCCCCCTGCGCGGTATCATCCGCAGCCTCATCCTCAGCAGCAGTCTCATCCATACGAGACTCGCTGTCTTCTTCTGCAATAGGAGCAGCAGTACCAGGAGGAAGTCTGGTGAATGCAGACTTTTTCTTTGATGGCGCAGGAGTGGGCGCAGGAGGATCCTTGCGCTTCTTCGAAGGTTTGGGAGCAGGAGGAACTGGCGCATCAGTCCTGATTTTGATGCCAGCAGTAGATCTGACATCAGGAATCACCTTAACTTTTTCGGGCGCAGGTTCAGCAATACCTTTGCCCTTGCGCTTTGCTTGCGCAGCTGCCGTTTCAGGCACGTCAGGCGCAGTGGCCTTAGAGGGCTGCGCAGCAGCTTTCTTCGACTTGGGTTGAGGGGCTTCTTCAAGATCATCATCACCATCACTATCAACCCATGCCTCCTTGTTGGGGCTCTCATCCTTGCTCCAGATCTTGCGATACTCACTGCGGCCAATTTCATTGCGCAGTGAATATAGATGAGAAAGAGAATATGTTTTGGAGCAAGGGACCTTCAGGTCTGGGCGCTTCTGTACGAAGGTGCGCAGCTCAGAGATATTCATCAGATACTTGGAAAGGAGCCTACAGTGAGTTCTGTATTTGGCTACCTTTTTGTCCATGCGCTTGTCGTAGCTTTCAGAAGCGTCCCAAAGTTCATCAAATAGAACTGAAGACCAATCTAAGGCATCGCCGTTGTAGACGGCAGCGCAGTAAGCCCACTGCTTGGAAATGAACTTGCCCTTATTTCCATTCTTGCAGTTCACAGAATCGCCAATGATGGTGCACAGGTGATACATCACCTCACCAAACTCCTTGCGATCATGGACACTCCACTTCTTCACAAGAGTGGGTTCCCCAACCAGTTTCTGCGCTAGTTTGTTCTGTTTAGCTTCAGAATAAACTTCCGGCGCATTATCTACGTTGAAACCGCACAGCTTCTTCAGTGACGCAGGAATAATGCGCACTGAGTAGTTCTGAACAATGGAGCGGATCACATCGATCTTTTCCCTGGTGTGCTTGTGCGTCATGGTTACACGCTCTGCGCTCTCGAAAAATTCATCCACCAATGAAGGGACATAGAAGTCCTGATCCAATGTGAAGAGAGGAAGAATTCCAGAAACGTCCATTAGATTGATGATTTTGCGTCCACTGCGTCTTTTTGTAGCGCAGCGATATCTAATTCCCATCCTTGTAGAAAGTAGAAAGAATTCTGCGCAAGACAAGAAATAGTTTAGACAAATATTATTGCGCATGGAGCTTTGCGCATGCGCAGATAGCGCAAAGAAATTGATGCGCAGAAACTCCATACAAGATATAAAGAATGCGCAAAATACAAGGATGCATGCGCAAAATCATAAACACTTAAAGAAAATTAAGCGATCCAAAGCATATTTAAAGAATAAGAACTTGAAGAACACGAAATGACTGTTCATGGACATGAAGAACACCATGAACACTAAAAATCAAAGATTGACCAAAAAGAACAAAAAGCATGTCAAAATGACCGCATAGCTGAGACGAAAACAACCAAGCAAGTATGAAAGTCAACAACAACAAAATAAGCCCAGAAATCAAGAATAACTGTTCGTCTGCTCAGGAAATTTTTGGACCAAAAAATCTGCAGAAAGCGATTAAAAAGAGCATTGATCATAAAATAAAGTACATAAAGGAGTAGATCAGAGAGAGACGAACCCAAAACACCAAACGATTTCAAAAATGAATAACAGAAAAGAGAGAAATCGAAAAAGGGAGTTTCAAGAACTCGAAATAACAACAATGGCGTTTAATGAATAAACTGAGTTTTGAGGATCAGAAGTTCTTACCATATCGTCGACGGGTTTGGTTTCTTCGAATGGAACCTCAACGACCGGTTCATGGACCTCAACAACTTTGCTTTCGATTTTCGGGGAGCCATTTATAGAAGAAAAGTGTTGACAGAGAAGAGAGAGAGAGATGCGGTTGAAGATAGTCAACGAAGAAGAAAAGGAAAGCTTTGGAGAAGCAAGAGAGATTGCAGAGAAGGAGAAAATGATTGAAAAGGGGAACTTTTGGAAGTTGGTAAGAAATGAGAGAGAAAAGAGAGAGATTTGGTGAAAGAGATTGAAAGCAGAAGAGAGAGAAAGAGAGGGGTCGGTGTTTTTATCCAGAAAAGGAAAATGCGTGACGTCAGCGCAGGGGTAGCGATGTAATTCGCAGAAGTGGGACACGTGCTGCGATGACGTGGACCAACCGGATGCGCGCGTGCGCAGGCCTAGCGCGCGCGTGAGTGAGAAGTTCTAAGTCGGTCAAGTCGAGTCAACTTCCTCATTAATGCGGAGTCAGTGAAAGGACGGGCGCACGTTAGCGGGGTGACGTGGCCGAATGGGGAACGCGCGTGCGCAGTCTTTGCGCGCGTGTGTGTCAGCGAAAAGTGACTGACGGTTGTCGCATCACCTTCCTCATTAATGGTGAGCAGACATTCGAAAGCAGGCGCTGTCACAATCGCAGTTTGCATTGATGACACTGGGATATGCGCAGGGGTAAAATAGTAATTTCCCAAAAAGATTCAAAAAAAATTAAAGGCGCGGAAAATTTTTAAATACACAAGTACCCTTGTGAATTAGCGTTGACTTTTCAGTCAGGGACCTATGTGTAATTTCTAATGAATAGAGTACTTACCTGCGATCCACGAAGAATTGCGCATGTTAAAGTCATGCGCAGAGCTTTAGGTAGCGTAATAGATTCTTTAAATCTCATCATTAGTTTCATGCGCAAATGAATTACTGCGCAGTACAATGTTGCGCAGGTGTTGCTTATATGCACGAAACTTTACCTATATGAATACTTATCAACCAAACACAAGATTGTTAGTAATAACAAATCATATGGACAAATTAGCTGAGTTCAAGCATACCCATTTCTCCTCTCAAGAAGATGAATCTCTTTGCATCAAGAGCCTTTGTGAGGATATCAGCAATTTGATTATCTGTGCCCACGTGCTCTAAATGTATGTTTCCTTTTTCCACGTGGTCCTTGAGAAAATGATATTTGATGTCGATGTGCTTTGTCTTTGAATGCATGACGGGATTGTTGGATACTGCTATGGTGGACATATTATCGCAGAAAATTGGACAATTTCCTTCATTAATTCCGTAGTCTACTAGTTGTTGCTTCATCCAAAGGATTTGGCAGCAGCAGCAATGTATTCAGCTTCAGTAGTGGAAATTGACACAGCAACTTGTTTCTTGCTTGCCCACGCAACAAGTCGATTTCCAAGGAAATGACAAGTCCCATTTGTGCTCTTCCTGTCTATTGTGCATGCTGCGTAGTCTGCGTCTGAATAACCTAGCAAATCGAAATTCGAATCTTTGGTGTACCAAAGTCCAAGGTTAACAGTTCCAGAAAGATAACGAATAATGCGTTTAACAGCAGCTAAGTGCGCTTCTCTAGGGTCCGCTTGATAGCGCGCACAGACACAAACACTAAACATAATATCTGGCCTACTTGCAGTAAGATAAAGAAGAGAGCCAATCATACCTCGATATAAAGTTTGATCAACTTTCTTACCTTTTAAGTCTTTGTCAAGCTTATTGCCAGTGGCCATTGGAGTGTCGTATGCTTTAGCATTTTCAAGTCCAAATTTCTTGATTAAGTCCCTTGTGTACTTGGCTTGATTTATGAAGATGCCATCATTCAATTGTTGATTTGAAGCCCGAGGAAGAAAGTGAGTTCTCCCATCATGCTCATTTCAAACTTGCTTTTCATGAGCTTCTCGAAGCGCTTACAAAGTAACTCATTAGTAGAACCAAATATAATATCATCGACATAAATTTGAACAAGTAAAGAATGATCATTATACTTAGCAATAAAGAGAGTTGTGTCGATTTTACCGCGCTTAAAGCCTTTCTCTAGCAGGAATTTTGATAGGGTATCGTACCATGCTCTTGGAGCTTGCTTAAGTCCATACAAAGCTTTTTGAAGTTTGAAGACGTGATTTGGAAATTTGCTATCTTCGAAACCGGGAGGTTGTGCTACGTAGACCGTCTCTTGGAGTTCGCCGTTGAGAAATGCGCTTTTCACATCCATTTGATAAAGCTTGAATTTCTTGTGAGACGCATAAGCTAAGAAAATTCTTATAGCTTCAAGTCTTGCTACAGGCGCAAATTTTTCGTCGTAGTCGATTCCTTCCTCTTGCCTATAGCCTTGCGCAACCAGCCTTGCTTTGTTTCTGGTGATGCTTCCATTCTCATCCATCTTGTTTCTGAATACCCATTTTGTACCGATAACTCCTTGGTCATGAGGTCTGGGTACCAAAGTCCAAACCTTGCAGCGCTCAAATTGGTTAAGCTCTTCTTGCATAGCAGTAACCCAGCTTGAATCTTGAAGCGCTTCATCAATCTTCTTTGGTTCGATTTGAGAGATAAATGAGTGATATTCATCATCGAAATTTGATGCTCTTCTAGTACGAACCCCTACATGGAGATCACCAATGATATTTGTAGTTGGATGATCTCTAACTTCGCGAATCTCAGGGGTAAGTTAGGTTGAGTGGTAGGAATACGAAGATCTTCAATGGGTACTTCATTTGCTCCAGCATCAAGGTCATCGAAAGTGATTTGCTGAAGCGGAGAAACATCATGCGCAGGAGGAGGAATTTGCGCATCAGGAGTAGTAACTTCTGGCGCAGCATATGGTGTATGCGCATGAGATGGACTTGCTTGATTCTGATTTGATTAACTTGATTATCATTCTGCGCAGGTGCAGTTTGAGGCTGCGTACCTATCTCAACATGCTCAGCAGAATCATCAGAATCATTTGGAGCCAAATGTGGCTCAAGGAGAGAATGCTCATCAAAAGTAACATGTACAGATTCTACAATTACTAGAGTAGTTCTATTAAAAACACGAAAAGCTTTAGAATGTTTGGCATACCCAACGAAAATGCCTTCATCTGCTTTGGCGTCGAATTTACCTCTATGATCTTTGCCATTGTAGAGGATATAGCATTTGCAGCCAAAAATCTTGAAGAAAGCAATGTTACGCTCTTCCTCTCCATAGCTCATATGGAGTTTTGTTGTAGGTTTTGTTGATGAGGGATCTATTCTGAGTGAAGCAAGCAGTGTTGACGGCTTCTCCCCAGAAATACTTTGGAAGCTTAGCTTCTGCGATCATTGTTTTCCCAGCCTCAATCAACGTGCGTTTTTTTCTTTCCACAACCCATTTTGTTGAGGAACTCCAGCAGCGGAGAAATTGTGATCAATTCCATGGTCATCGCAGTATTGCGCAATACCGTTATTTTTTAATTCAGTTCCATTGTCTGATCTAACACTAACGATGTCGTCTTCCTTTTGAGTTTGGAGCCTTCGAAAGAGAGCAGTCAATATATCATAGCAGTCATCTTTGGATATCATCATTTCGACCCATGTGTATCTTGAGTAGTCATCCACCACGACTAAGGTATATTTGTTTCCTCCAATGCTTGCGGTGGTGACCGGTCCAAACAAATCCATGTGAAGCAGTTGTAAACATTTGGAAGTTGAGGAAGCAATCTTACTGGAGAAAGACTGCTTAGGTTGTTTACCGAGCTGGCATGCTGCGCATTTTCTATCATGATGGTCAGCTACTTTGGGAAGTCCTTTGACAAGATTTTCCCTTCCAAGCTTAGCCAAAATATTTGAAGTTCAAATGACTTAAGCGCTTATGCCATAGCCAGCTGCTTTCACTACATTTTTTGCTACAAAACAGAGATTAGTGATAGAATCTTACAGAAGTAAGATCAATAATGTAAACATTAGTCTTACGAGTCCCTGTGAGCAAAGTTAGTCCGGATATGCCATCTTTGATGTAGCAGTGCGTTTCAGTGAAGTGACATTCCAAACCTTTATCGCAGAATTGAGATATGGAGAGCAGGTTGTGCTTGAGACTTCAACGAGCGCAACTTTCTCAATGCACACTTTATCTTTTCTAATTTTTCATATCCAACTATGTGCCCTTTGTTGTTATCTCCAAAAGTTACAGAGGGACCTCTTCCTTTATGCACTTCTTCAAGAGCGGTAGCATCTCCAGTCATGTGTCTAGAACATCCACTGTCGAGGTACCATATATGCGCTTTAGCTTGTGAAGAGTGCGCAGTGAAGCAGGAGACCTGAAAGATAGACATTAAGAACGCAGGTCCCCTTTATTCTTGGGTCCTAGAGTTAGCAACTTTTGACAACCCACTCCTGTCTGACCTTAGGATTTTTACGTCCTTGGCATTAGGAGAAATCGCAAAAGGCATTCTGCAGCCTGTGACCTAAACCATCACACACAACACAATGATGAAAGCCACTTATAGATTGGGTTTTTACAAACTCTTTACTTTTCTTTGGCGCAGCATTCTTTACTGGAGCAGATGAATTTGCTTTGACAAACATCATCTTTTGAAGTTTTGGGTGCGCTTTTCTTAAGTATGCGCATCTGGCGTAGAGGCGCATGGCTTTCATGCGCATGACCCTTTATGCGCAGATTTGACATTCGAAGGTTAAGCGTAAACAAATATCAAAAAATGCGTTGTCAAGCGCAGGTTCAACTTTAGCCTTACCCTTGGCTTTTCCAGTTTGCTTCTTTGGGTAGACATAATGGAAATTTTGTCTCTGGACTTTCTCCTGTCCTTTACCCACTGAAGCAGAATGCTTTGCTTTAGGAATTTCAATAGTTTGCTGTGGTGTAAATCCTTTTCCTTTCAGAGCAAACTGCGCATTTAAAGTTATCACTAGTTGAGAACCCAAGCCTTCCTTGTCTCCACTAGCTTTTTGGGTTTCTAGAATTTGATCCATAGTGACACGAGATTTGGTCCACACATCTGTGATCTTTGTGAGATCAGCAAGCTGCGCAGCCAATTCTTCGTTTCTTACTTTAAATAACGCATTTTGATCTGTCAGAAAACGGTTTTTGTCAGTAAGAGGAGTCTTGCTCTTAATCTGCTCCTTAAGGAGGGTGATTTCAGATTTCAGAACAGTTTTCTCCGTCTTAAGCTGTGAAATTTCTCCAATTGATAAGTCCACTGCTTCTTTCATAGAATTAAATTTCTTGATTACCTTTTCAGCTTGTTGAAAAAAAAATATTTCACGCCAACAGCAGAGACATCTTTTCAATTTCAATTTCAGCAGGAATTTCAAGATATTCCTTGCGCGAAGGCGCAGCTACAAATTTCTTCGTTAGATCTGCTCTGGCAAATAAGTACTTGCCATTAGTCTGCTTGGAGTCAGATGCCCCATTTCTACCAATTCAGTGATAGTGGGACCTTTCTTCTTAATTGGCTTTGGCGCAGCACCTGTGTTAACATCAGGATCGTTGTCTGAATCACTATCAGCATTTGCCACCAAGCAGAGCAGTCCGTCTTCGGAGTCATCTTCATCACTTTCCTCTGTGTCGGTCTCTATCCATGTCTTGAGCTCATTGTCTGCGCAGTCTTCTTCAGCAACCATTCCGCGCTGCTTATACGATCTTTGCGCATTGTTCCTCTTCATGTACTCAAATTTTGGTGTTGGGCATTTTGAAGCGAAATGACCAGGCTTTCTACAGTTGTAGCAAACCAAATCATCATCTTTTTTGAGTCTTTGCCACGAGAGAATTTACTGGAGCTTTACTTGAGGATCCTGGCTTTGAGGATTTCCTGAACTTTTGAAATCGCTTACGAACATAGCGAAGTCATCATCATCCATTTCAAGTAGAGAGGAAGTGGATACTTTGTCTGAGTTTGAGCAGGCGCAGGTTCCTTTTGCGCAACATAGGAAACAAGTTTTTCTTTGCCTTCGGTTTCATCAATTCGATCAAGTTTTAGCTCATACACTTTTAAGTTAGCGTATAAGCTGCGCAGAGGCCAAGTATCTAAAAATCCAGAATCTTCTAGATGACTTGCCTTGTGCACATATCTGGAACCTAGCGCATCTAAGAATTGAGAATTGACTTCTTTATTAGTGAAAGTAGTTCCAGAGATTTACAAGCGTTTACAACAACACAGAAGCGATCATAAGTTTGTCTCAATGTTTCACCATCCTTTCTCATGAAGCAGTTGAATTTTCTTTGCACCACAATTTTTTGTTTTCCTTGCTTACTTTGTCTCCATTCACATAGCCTTCAATAGCATCCCATAGTTCCTTTGCAGTTCCACCGCTCACAAGTTGATTGTGCGTGGAGAGGTCTAGGGTAGTGAGAATGATGTTCCTTGCTTTTCCATCATAGCCAACCTTTCTTCTCTCATCAGTCCATTCGTCCTTGTTTCTTCTTGACAGTGGGATTATCCTTATTTGTAGCAGCATCAGGATTAGCCTTCATTGGAATATAAGGACCTTCATAACGACGTCATGGAGAATCTCATCGATTGAAGAAAAATGAGTTAGCATGCAGTGCTTCCAGATTCAAAGTGATCTTCATTCAGCACAGGAACCTGTGAATAGTTAGCCATTGCCCAAGATTTTGAAGCCATCTTGAATCGGCACCCAAGCTGTTAAGCTTGATAAACAACGCAAGTTTATGAAGGTGTTTTCTCTGATACCACTTGTTGGTCCCAGAGGGGCAACAAGGGTATGAAAAATGCTAGAGGGGGGGGGGGTGAATAGCGTTTTAAAATTCTTTTCAAACCCTTTTTGCAAATCAATGGCTTATGCGCACAGTTCTCAAATAAGCTAAGTATAGCGCGCAGAGAGAGTGTGAAATGCACAGCGGAAAATTAAAGCAACACTGCGCAGGGTATACTGCGCAGGGTAAAAACGCACGCGCTAAGGTTTGGCTAAACTGTTGGATAAAATCGGATTCTAAGGCAATAGGCAATAACAAAGCACAACAGCAATAGCAGCAATCTGGTAGGATCAAACAAAGCAGTAATTCAGAAACAACTAAGCAGGAAGTAAATAGCAGAAAAAATGAACAAGCTATTTAGAGAGGTTCGATCGATGAAAGATCTACGTCCTCTACCAAGATGGTTAGTCTTGGATTTTCTAATGAGATATATATTGATATGAGGAGCTTTTACAAGATTACAACGAATCAAAACTCAAATCAAAATCTAATCAATGAAGAGCAAATCCTAGACTAAACCGGTGTTTCTCAAGAAGTAAGATCTATATGATCAAAGCTTCAAGAGGTGTGTGTGTGCAGAAATTCTGGGCTCTATGAATCTAAGAGATGAAGAGCACGAAGAATTCTGGTGATATAAGGCTTAGGATCTGGGCAGGAGTTTGAAGGTATGAAGGTTTGAAGGTTTCTTGAATCTGGGAATAGTAAGCAGCAAACTTCAGAACTTCAGGAATACTTGTAAGCACAAACTCTAGCAACTTGGAAATGAAGATGAGCAGGCTATTTATAGCAGAGAGCTTAAACTAGCCGTTGGTGCTCTGAGCAAGGACGATGAGCTGGCATAATAGGATTGGTGCGCAGGTGTCCTTTATAGAGCGTTGGAGCTCTGATCAAGGTTGATGACCTGGCACAATGTGATTGGTGCGCAGGTATCTTTGAGCCGTTGGAGACTGAGCATGGAGACCAAATTCAAACGCTTCATCTGGAAGGTTGACAGCTGTCTCCATTTGAAATATTATGTTTGAGCGCATCTCCACCGTTGGCTATGCTGAGTGTGCAGGATTTGTCGTTTATGCACAACTAAGCGTACATCTTCTGAGCGCTTTCCAAGTTAGGTGATCTGAATGCATTGAAAACTGTGCAAGGTTGAATGCTGCGCAGAGGAGACCTGCGCAGTGATGTCCTGCGCAGAGAGTCCTGCGCAGTAACCACAGTCTTGCTTAGATCTTCATTCCTTCTTCGCTCCAAGTCCTATATTCTAAGCCTATACTATAAAATGGACTATGCTAAAAAATGAAGTTATAAAAACTTCTTACATAGGGTTCTAAAGTCCATAAAATACTCTTAGGTGATGGTATCAATCATTTCTAACATAAATAGGAGGGTTAAGAAGTAATCATACCCAA
>JAOWBW010003467.1:0-29223 GCA_026119855.1 Campanula takesimana
TTTATAACAAAGTGTCGTGGAAGAGAAAACTTTTGAAAGTGTTATGACTTTATAAAGATGCTTTATAATTAATTACGATTCTAACCAATTCAAAGAGTTTTGTCACGTGCCGAGTTTGACGATGAGGGGTGTCCATCTTCCAAGTACATCCTTGTTGAAGCCTCGGTATTCTCTGGGAAACCACATAGTCGACCCATTCCATCGGGGACTCTCTAATTTGGTGAGCGGGTACCGTTCCTCCTTTGAGAAATTGTACGTCGAGCTTAATGATGAGGGATGCCCTTCTTCTTAAGTATGTGCTTATCGAAGCCTCAATATTCTCTGAAAAAAACCTATAGTCGACCCATTCTGTTGGGGAAGCCCCAGTTCGATAAGGGCGTAGAGTGGGGTATCCTACCTCCTTTGGACGCACCCTTTTTTCTGCCTAGACCGCCCTTGCGGGTTTTCAATCTAGCGGGCATCTCTTTTGCGTCATCATTTTTTTTTTTTTGAAATCATTCAGTCGACTCAAAAAAGGAAAAAAGAATTGGTTGAAAACATGCGGGGCATTTTGGGGAGAGTAAGAGAGAGAGAAATAGTCTCACATTTTGACTCTTTGGGGCAAACTGAGTGTATATATGTACAAAAGGGAGGAAGCCCCCTGCTTGACAGAAAGTAAGTGTTTAGCTATTTCCTAGATTGTAGAACGGAAGACTTGTCGAGACATTTGAAAAATTGTTTTATTCAAGATTCTCATTTGATTGCTCGAGAATGGACCTCGTTGATTAGTTATGCATCTTATAATTGTGTTTAGGACAAGTAGTCTCAAAAATAATAAATGTTTTGATCAATTGTGAGTGAAGAAGTCAGGAGTAGAAATATGGGGCAAGAGAGAAGAGAAGGAAAATTGGCTACGAGGTGGGTTGTGTATATTTGGAACCGACCCTAAGGTTGCCTACGTTCTCCTCAAGGTGAGAAGCTCAGGTCGCGTAGTTCGGGGATATCCTGGCTGATGATGGAGTTGGGTTTCAGTGGGTATGTGTGGGAGGAAAGAAAAGAAAGAAAGTTGGCCCAAAGTAGGTTATGTTTGGCTTTGAGTGGTTGCCCGGTTGACGATGAAGTTGGTTTTGAGTTTAGGGGTGTGAGGTTCGTTGAGGTGAGTGTTCTTTGTAGCTCATTGCTGTGGATTACTCCTTTGTAGTTGTTGCAGTGGATTGCTCCATCGTAGTTGTCATGGGTTGCTGCCGTTTATCTACTTTGGTAAGGAAAGAAAGGAAAATAGAACACATTTGAGGTGAAAAGAAAATCGGACTTTTACTTTTCCATGGTGAGCCCCTTCTATTTTTCTTTTCTTTTTTTTTATTTTTATCTCTTTGTGCACACCCTTTTTTTTGCCTAGGCCGCCCTTTCGGGTTTTCAAACCTAGCGGGCTTCTTTTTGTGCAATGCTCTAACTTTGCCTAGGTCGCCCTTTTGGGTTTCAACTAGTGAGCATATATTTTTTTTTATATATTTGTACATGAAACATTGGGCAAGACGAGCCCCTAGTTTGCTTTCGCCTCCCTCGATTGCGGGTAGCTTCCTTATAGTTCAAGCGGCCTTCTGCTGGCGGCGGGCATCCTAAGCCCCTTGATGTTCACCGGTAGCTCCATTGGATTATCACGTGCACTAATTAATGGCATTAATGGACTTCGTGCACTTTTCTTACATTTGCGATGGAATACGGACAGCCCCAGTGTAACGGCATGTAGTACTCATGAAGGGAACAAACCAACCCTTTAAATTGTGGCAGCATGGATGTCTATTTGATGATGAGCACCCGCAGTCCATTTCTTTGTCATGACCGTATGGAAAAGGGGTCTAATGGTGTGGATGAGAGGCGTATGAGGATAGTGTATGGGAGAAGGTGTATAGGGTTAGAATGTAGAGAGAAGAGAAAGTGATTCGTTCATCCCAATTGATCGAAGCATTTGAGATTAATCGTTTACTTAGTTGTGTGAATGGTTTGTGGGTCCATTTACTTTTAATGAGTCGTCATTAATGAGTAAGATTAAGATTAATTCATCATATAAAGATATAGCAATCAAGCGAAAATGGTGAATAAGACAATTTTCATGGAAATGATATATGCAAGCTTATGTCTCAAGTCTAGTGAGAAAAGAAAACAAATAAAGACCCTTTTATTGGAACTAAAAGATTTAAACTGACTAGTCCGGGTGGACTTTTACTTAAAGAAACAAAAATCGTCCAAGGTGGACTTTGACTAAGGACACTTCTAGAACCTACGAAGACTGAATGACCCTTTTCTTTTCTTTTATTTAAAGGAGGTAGCCCCAATTCCTCTTTTGCCCATGCCCATGTATTCCGTTGGCGGGTGATGGCTCCACTGTCAATGAGGCTTTGAATCTTTCTCCTCAATTGGAGGCAATCTTCGGTGTCATGCCCAAATGTACTGGTGTATTGGCAGTGTTGGAGGGATCCAAGCTTGCTTCACCCTACTTGGTTCATAGTTGAACAAAGGAGACAACTTGCCGGCTTGAACTAGACTTTTGAAGAGTTTGGCTAACGGCATACCCAAGTGTCGAATTTGCACTCATCCTTCCTTTCACGAACTGTCTTTGAGGGTGATTTAGGTACCGGCACCCCTTGTTGATGAGTAATCATAGGAGGAAGCATCCCGACGGGGACAGTCTGTGGCGGCCCGTACATTTGAGGAGCGCACGGGTGTTGACATTGAGCAAGAGGGAGAACTCGATTGAGGTAATCATAAACGCCACGAATGTCAGACAAATGGTTGCTCTCGATATCTCTTAGGGTCTTATGCATCTCCTTCTGAAAGTGTGTTGCTTGCTCGTTGAGAATGGCCTTAAAGTGGATTGCTTGTTCATCGAGGATGCTTCGAAGTGGGATGCTTGCTTACTGAGAGCAGTACCGGTGTAGAGGATTGTCTCGGGATCTTGGGTAGCAGCTTCAGTTGCAACTTCGATGTTCCTTGCAGCCGACATAATGCAGAACTCTAGTCATGAAAGAAAATAGATTTCGTATTTAATGATAAGGCATCGTTATAAAATCATTTTTTGGAAAAGAGTCGGTCTCCACATTTTTGAAATGCATTTGGGTAAAAAAATTGAAAGTTTGACCGGGCCGAAGTTGTCTACGTTCCCCTTATCACGAGGGAGAGGTCCCACACAATAAGAGGCTCAGGTCGCGTAGTTCGAATCAAGTTAGACTTTTTAAAAAGAGGTGAGAGATGACCACAGGGGTCAAAAAAAGAGGGAGATGACTCGGTCCTTGGTCAAGCATGGGTGAGGAAGACCTATAGGAATCGGGTAAGGTTTGACTTAAGGTTTGACCTAAATTTGACCTAAGGTTTGAGACAAGAAGTGGTTCAAGCTAGAATGCGTCGATGATTGTGGGTTGACCTAGATGGGTAAAGGATAGGTCGACCTAAATGAGAAGGGTTGGATTGACCTATATAGTGAATGAATCAAGATAGCGGGTTGTAGCGGTTTGCCTATGGGATGATCTAAGCGGGATGGACTGGTTTGTTGACCTAAGCGGGTCTAAGGTTGACTTATTCGGGTTGGTGGACTAAGGAAGGTTAGAGATTGACCTAGATGGATCCAAGATAGGTAAGTCGACCTAAGTGGGTCACGGGGCGACCTTGACGGGTCAAAGGTGAAGGGGTAGTTTTAACCTAAGACGGACAAGTTGACCTAAATGGGTCAAGGATGGTGTGTGGACCTAAATGGGTTAACCTAGGTTGGTCTGGACGATGGTGGGGTCAAATAATGACCTAGGTGGGTCAAGATGACGGTTTGACCTAAACGGGTTAGGACCAAAGGTAATTGGGTTCACCTATGGAATCAAAGATTGACCTAAGAGGTTGAAAACGGATAAGGTTGACCTAGGAGTCCAAGTTTGATCTAAGAGGTCGAAGGTGATTGGGTTGACCTAGGAGGTCAAAGGTTGACCTAAGAGGTCAACGGGTGATAATGTTGACTGAGGGTCCAAGGGTAGACCTAAGAGGTCAAAGGTGGATGAGGTTGACCTAAGAGGTCAAAGGCGGATGAGAATGACCTATGGGGTCAATGGTTTACCTAAGAGGTCAAAGACGATAAAGTTTACCTAGGGGGTTAAATGTGATAAGGTTGTCCCTAGGAGGTCAAGGGTTGACCTAAGAGGTCAGAAGCGGGTAAAAAGTTGACCTAGGCGGTCAAGGGTTGACCTAAGAGGTCGAGGGTGATAAGGTTGACCTAGGAGGTCAAGGGTAGACCTAAGAGGTCAAAGGCGGATAAAGTTGACCTAGGGGTCAAAGGTAGACCTAAGAGATCAAAGGTTGGTACGGTTGACTAGGGGGTCACAGGTTGACTTAAACGGATAAGATTGACCTAGGGGGTCAAAGGTTGGCCTAAGAGGTCAAAGGGTGGTAAGGTTGACCTAGGAGGTCAAAGGTTGACCTAGGGGGTCAAAGGTTGGCTTAATAGGTCAAAGGTAGATAAGGTTGACCTTGGAGGTCAATGGTGGGAAGGTTGACCTAGGTGGTCAAAGTTGCCCTAGGAGGTCAAAGGTAGGTAGGTTGACCTAGGGGGTCAAAGGTTGACCTAGGAGGTCAAAGGTAGGTAAGGTTGACCTTGGGGGTCAAAGGTTGGGAAGGTTGACCTAGGTGGTCGAAGGTTGACCTAGGAGGTCAAAGGTAGGTAAGGTTGACCCAGGGGGTCAAAGGTTGACCTAGAAGGTCAAAGGTAGATAAGATTGTCCTAAGAGGCCAAAGGATGGTTGGGATTTTGACCAAAGCGGTCGAGATGAAGGTAGACCCAAATGGATCGCAATGATGGGTAGGTAACCTAGATAGGCAAGATGAGGAATTTTGATAGATGGCCCAAGGGGTGAGCGATGGACCTTAGAGGTCTCTAGATGCAATGCACATTTATTTGCGAAAAGTTTTGCATTTATTTACATCCTAAATGGTTGGTCTAAGGAGTGTCCTAATCTCTATGTGTGGGTTGACACGGGTAAGGTAAAAAGTTCCCACCGCTCGCGGAACGTACACGGTGAGTGGAGTAGACGAGTGACTCGAAAAGAGGGCGGCAGTAGCGCACAAATTCCTGCACATCGAATACTCCGGGTAATGGGGACCTGTGCAGTGCTGACATGGACTAGTGGTAGTGTGTGGTAAAAACTAATTCTTTTTTAGGGAGAGAAAAGAGAGAAGTTTTTAATGTTAGGATGATGCAATGCAATGCAAGAGAGAGGGAAGAAGAATGTACAAGGAAACATAGTAAAGTCTGTTTGACTTAGTATTATAGCGACAGTACAAAAAATACATGTATTGAAAAGATACAGGGTACACATATTAACATGGAAAAAATACAAGGTGCATGTGTGAACACGGCAAAGTGTGAGGTGCATGTGTGAACATGGCAAAGAGTGAGGTGCACGTGAGAACATGGCAAAGTGTGTGGTGCATGTGTAAACACGGCAAGTGTTGCATGTGTAAACATGGCAGGTGTGTGCACGTGTAAACGTGGCAGGTGTGTGCATGTGTAAACGTGGCAGGTGTGTGAATGTGAAAACATGGCAGGTGTGTGCAAATGTGAAAACATGGCAAGTGTGTGCATGTGTAAACATGGCAAGCATCATGATATGACGAAAGTTAGACCCACTAAGTTTTGAAAAAGTTTCAAAGCAGTCCCCAGCAGAGTCGCCACTGTGAATACGTGTGTTTTGAAATTGAGAATATTCATAGCAACATTAAATTATGAGAGTCGCCACGCCGTTTAGTTATAGCCAAAAACATTGAGAAAAGCATTTTTAGTGGGTTCGGGGGTCAAATTACAACAAGAAAAGAATATTGAACGTTATCACTCCTATTGCCCGAATGATCGGTCTTTCTATCATGATGAATGTGTTAGTAGTGTGTTAGTGATTTAGACCGGATCCGAAGATTGCCTACGCTCCTCTCAATGTGAGAAGCTCAGGTCAGCGTAGTTCGCAGAGAATTTAGAATAGGCAGAAGAATCGGGATCATGCGTAATGAGGGGGAATTACCTAAAGATTAGGGTTTAGAAGTAGTTCCTAGATCATCCTCGGGTTGATGAACCCTCGATCATCATCGGCTATGAAATAACGTGTAATTATGAAGATCGCAACCCTAAATATAGCATAAATGAGATTTTAATCTATGAACACGAAGAACATGCAAAGAACATATTATGAACATATGAATGAGCATGCAAAGAATATGAAGAAACTATGAATAAACATGTAAGAACATGAATATTAAAGATCTACATTAAAAATAATGCAAGAACATGAAGAAAAGTTAGAAAACTTACCTTTGTTGGCAAGAAATAACCTTGGATCTTCTTGGGATTCTCGAGAGTGTTTTTGGAGGCTTGAATGACTTGATTTGGGAGCAAAATCGTCACTTGAAAGCTCTCAAATTCAGATCCCCTTATTATGAGGCAAGGGAGGTCTTTAAATAGGAAACTGATAGAGAGATTTGACGGTCCAGATCATCCGGGGCGGATGTGGCCGCGTGGCCAATATTGAGGGCGGCGGCGAAAGTGGCCGCGTGGCCAATATTGAGGGCGGCGGCGAAAGTGGCCGCGTGGCCATCGTTGCGCGCTGACTTGAAATTCAAGCTAGGGTTTTACTGTTCATACAAGGCAACCCTAAATATCCATAGTTAATGTTTTCTAGAACATTGAGCTATTTTTGGGAATCCGGGACAAGTCTTTGCAAGGTTTCTAATTCCTATAAAGTCCTTGTATATTTGGGAAAGCCCTAATAAACTCATTTTCAGATCGGGTACTAACAGATACTCGTAGATGCCGCGTATATCAGACCGGAGACTCTCTTTGGTGTCCTTTAGATCCTTGTACATCACTTTCTGAAAGCGGTCTGTTTGCTTGAGGAGAACAGTCTCAAAGAAGGCTTCTTGTTCATCGACAGCGGTTCTGGAGAGGGTTGCTTACTCATTGAGGATAGTCTCATAGCGGGTTGCTTGCTTGTTGAGGATAGCGTTGAAGTGGGCCATTTGCTCGTTGAGAACGTTGTTGGAGAAGAGAGTTGTCTCGAGATCTTGGGTGGTATGCAGGATTCTGTAGTGACGGTGGAGAAGTTAAGTCTTTGAATTAAATTAGACTCATAATTAATGACAAGGTATCATTTATAAAATCATTTTTTATGAAAAGACTCAATCTCTGTATTTTTGAAATGTTCTTTGAATGAAAAGACTAAAAGATTGACCGGGCCGGTAGCTACCTACGTTCCCCTTACTATGTAGGAGAGGTCCCACACAATGAGAGGCTCAGGTCACCGTAGTTCGGGTTAAGTAAAATAACTGAGATAGTGACCGTAAGAGGTCAGTGATTTTGAAAACCATAAGTAATAGAAGATGACCGTAGTTGTCCAAAAGTAAGGGGAGATTACTCGGTCCTTGGTTAGGTATAGGTAGAGAGACCCTAGGTAACGTGGTCTTAGCCTAAGCGAGTCGGGTAAGGTTTCACATTGGTAGACCAAGAGGTGGGACATCTACGATCGGCTAGCTTGACTAAAGGTGGGGTCAAGATGAATGATTGACCTAGATGGGTCAAGGTGACGGGTTAACCTAAACAGGTCGAGGATGATGGGTTAACCTAAGGTGGTTGAGGTAGGGTTGACTTAGACAGGTCGAGGATGACGGGTTAACCTGAGTTGGTTGAGGTTGGGTTGACCTAACCGAGTCGAGACATGGGTAAATTAACCTAGATGGGTCAATGATAGGTAGGTTGACCTAAGCGGATCGAAGTTGACTTAGCAGGTCAAAGGTTGACCTAGGTGGGTCTAGATGAAGAGGAATCCTAATTGGCTTAGAGGTAGGTCGGTTGACCAAAGTTGGCCAAAGTTTGACCTAGATGGGATGGCCTTGAGTAAGTTGACCTAGGAAGGTCAGAGGTTAACTAGGGTTGACCTAGACGAGTCGAGTGTTGACTAGAGTTGATCTAGGGTAGACTAGGTTGGCCTAGACGGGTTGACCTAGACGGGTCTAAGGATTGACTAGAGTTGATCTAGGGTAGACTAGGTTGGCCTAGACGGGTTGACCTAGATGGGTCTAAGGTTTGACTAGAGTTGATCTAGGGTAGACTAGGTTGACCTAGACGGGTTGACCTAGACGGGTCTAAGGTTTGACTAGAGTGGATCTAGGGTAGACACACGCAACATGATGAATGATTTTAGTTAAGATTAAGATTACTTGTTTTGATAAGTGTTCTTAACTTGATCAAGGTACATGGTTTAGAAATGAACAAGGATTAACCTCGACCGCTTCACAAGTGAATACGGTGAGTTAGATAGCCCGTGTTCCACGAAGATAAAGGCGACAGGATCACCAAAATCTGTGCACTCAGCGGAGTATCCAGTAGGGTGTGCAGTGTGACACGGACTAGTGGTAGTGTGCCATTTGATTACGTATTTTATGATGATATGCAGTGCAAGAGAGGAGTCTACTAGCATAACAATTCATAGTTATAGAGTCTAAGCATTAATCAAACACAATCAGAGTGGATCCTAGAACATTTAAAGCATGCTATGAACATATAAACCTACAGGGAATCGTTAGAACCAGATTTGCAGATAAAGGGATGCGCGGGGCTGTTAGAACACACACAAAATCATGAAGTTAATGAAAGTTAGACCCTCTTAAGTTTTGAAAAAGGTTTTCAAAAACAATTCCCCAGCGGAGTTGCCACTGTGAATATATGAGATGAAAATCGGGAGTCGCCACGTTGTTTTATTTGTTGTTAAAACATTGAGAAAACCATTTATGAGAATAATAGGGTTCGGGGGTCAACTTGCAATAAGAGAAGAATATTCATGTTATCACTCATATTGCCCGACGAATCGGTCTTTCTATCATGATCAATGTGTATGTGTGTGTTAGTGATTGAGACCAGATCCGAAGATTGCCTACATTCTTCTCATCATGAGAAGCTCAAGTCGGTGTAGTTCATTGATGAATTAGAATGGGAAGAGATGAAGCGGGATCATGCATATAGAGGGGGAAGATTAGGGATAGAGGTAGTTCCTAGATCGTATTAGGGTTTGATGAAACCCTAGGATCATCATAGGCTATGGCATGTGCACATAAATAGGGATTACAATCCTAGATCTAGCATATCATGTATGTATGAGACTTAGATCTAGCATAATAACAAGAACATCATGAATACATATGACTGAACACATAAACATGAAGATCACTACCCTAGTTATAGCATATATTATGAATTTAGACTAAGAACATGAAGAACATAATAAAAAAAGGAAGAGGACTTACCTTGATCGGTAAGAACTATGATTGAAGCTTCTTGAAGATTCGAAGAGGCTTTTAGGGTGAAGAAAAGGCTTAAACTAAGAGTTTCCTCGTCAGTTTTGACTGTGGAACTCGTAGAATGAATTGTGTGATTATGGCTGAGAGGAGGACCCTATTTATAGGAAAAAACCTGGAAATCGGGGATGTGGCCGCACGGCCTGGAGGGAGCCGTACGGAGGTTAGGAAGCCGTACGGTGATGATCTTCGGATTCCGTGCTTATGAAGATCTCATCGAATCCTTATCAGTTTGTTCACGGGATTTGTCCATTATCCTGATAGAATTCGACCTACAACTGATTTCGTCTATCAGGGAGTCTGGGAATCTGTCGGATAAGCCCTTGTTAGGTTATAATTGCCTAAAAGGTCCTCGGAGGTTCCTAAACGTCTAAGAAGTCTTCTAACTTCAGATCGGGTACTAACAGATGGTAGTGTGCATGAAACTAAGCTTAGGAGGCTCACAAGCAAATTTGAAAGATTGAGGATGAGTGAAAATGAAGATATTTCTTCATATTTTGAAAAACTTATTGATATTGCAAATGAATGTCAAGTTTTGGGTGAACCTTTTACTAACAAACAACTTGTTTCAAAATCAATTAGAACTCTTCATGAGCGCTTCAATATAAAAGTTTCATCTATTGAAGAGGCTCACAGTCTTGCAACCATGGATATCAATACTTTGATGAGTATTTTGGAAAATTTTGAATTAAACCTTGCTGATCAAAGTGATGCTATTAAAAGAAAAAGTGTTGCTTTGAAAATTCAACCCTCGATTTTTGTAAAAGATGAGGAAGAAGAGGTTTTTGAAGAAATTGATGAAAATGCTAGTGTGTCTTTACTTGCTAGAAAATATAACTCGATGTTAAGAAAGTTTAACAAAGAAAATGTGCATGTAAAAGCAAAAGAGTAACAAACCAAGGTGTATGATTCGATGCCAAGGAGGTCACTCCCAACCACCTAGAAATCAAACCCAATCCGTAGGGTATCCTCCGATCAGTCAAGTTCTAATTACCTTGACTCCATTCAATGCCATACGTGTTCGGGATGGGGACACTATGTGTCACGACCCGAAATCTAGGTTCTATTTTATTAGTAATTAAATGATTTTTATTTAATTATTTGCTTATTTATTTATTTGAATTATTATTTATTTAAATATTTATGTGTGCAATTTATGTGCTATAATAATTATGCCTAGCATTCTATTTGGGTCATTTGTGTTAGTGTGGTATTGTTGGGTCTTAATTGTTAGTAGGGAGTGTAGTATTTGTGTGTAGTGTGAGAGAGGGGGCCTAAGTGTAACATTTTGAATTATTTCCCCCTACTCCCTTCTCCTCCCTCACCTCCTCCCTCACTCCTCACCATCACTCTCCAGCAAACTCTCCCTCTCTCTCTAAGTTTTGGGTAAGTTTTCTTCCTTTACTTCTCTCTTCATTTTCTCCATCTTCCTCTTGTAATCTCTCATTTCTTAAAACGTAAACCTTGTTTAGATCGTCGATAGGATCGCGTAGAACCAAAAAGAATCGAAATCCATCAATTTTGAGAAAATTCAAGTAAGTTACTTTTCCCCCATTTTAATGCTAAAATGTTCATATCATGTTTAGATAATGTTTGATGTGTTATATTTGAAGTTTTGTTGGGTTTTGAATTTATTGAGAATTTATTTTGGGTTTTGATAAAAAATGGTGAAATCTTGAATGTTGGGTTTGATTCTTGATTTTGGTTGTTAAATGTTGTTGTAGGAGTCTTTTTAGACTTATTAGTTGTATTGGTACATTAGGATATGAGTTGGAAGGTTGGATTTTGGTTGAATGTGTTTTGGGTTTGAAAATGGAAGAACCCATGTTGTTCTTCCCGATTTCCAGTAGTTCAGAACATTGGGCGGCCGCACAAAAATGCCTGGGCGACCGCACAACTATTTGAAATCTTTTGGTCGTGTTTGAGGGTCTTTTTGGGCGACCGCACAGTCCCTGGTGGGCGGCCGCACAGTCCTCTGAAAGTTTACAATTGTTAAAATTTTGTAAATGAAGGATGCGTTTTGGTCTAAGTCTTGGGTGTCCTTCTAGTTGACCTTAGTGAACATTGTAGTAAACTTTAGTGATAGAATTGGGTCCTTTTTGATCAAGTTTGTGTTTGAAATTCATTAATTGTTAATTTGGATTTTGGAGCACCCTTATTGTGTATTGTTGGTTCATTTCATCTTCTTGGTGATTATTTGGCTTGATTCCCTACTTTGGAATCCTTTGTTGTTTATCGTGCTAGTATTTTATTACTTAGCCTTTACGTGAAAGTCCAGCTGGTATTTTGTGTGTGTTTGGGCGATGCGAAACATTATGATGGCACGGCCAAGTCCATTATGATGTTGACCATTGTTTTGCCCCATTATTACCCTCCTCCAGATTGGCCTTGGATGTGAGAAGAGCTAGCTCCTTTGTGTGCATTTTAGCTTCTTGGAGCATGACTTGTGGCATGTCTCCCGTCCCTTGTGACACTTCATTTGGTTATTGGTTCCGATACCGGTTTTTCTCTTCAGCTTTCATGCTATTATGAAGATGATGATTTGTTGATTATTGAAGCTGCGCAGCGATCCTTTATTTGGATGTTCCGGTTTGGAAAACCTTGGCTATATCCTTTGTTATGTGTTTATTTCCGCTGCTATCTGTTATGTGATAAATGCTATGTGCTATGTGATATTTATTATTGCTTATTGCTTCTTGCATCATAGCATGTCATGTAGTTGCATTAGTAACTTATTGAGATTTATCTCACCCCTTTTCTTTTATCTTTGTTTTTCCTTACCCCCCCCAGGTGCTAAGGATTAGTCTCGCTGATCACGAGAAAGAGGACGTCGAGTGTGGATCCATTCTTTTGGGGAAGGTTGTTATAGGTTGGTTTACATTATGTAAATGTGTAACCATTTTGGGATAGTTGTACCAAACAATGACGTCACTAAGAATTGTATATTTTTATTTTGTTGGGCATAAACTTGTGGAAGTTTATGATAGTTGTAATTGGTTTTTATCAAACTTGGTTTTGTAAAACTTTGGATCTTTACCTTTTGGTATCAAACGAAATTTTTAACTTCAGTATTTCTGAGTTTTGGTTTTAGAGTCGACGTCCAGATCGCGGTCTCGGGCCCGCGGGGTCCGGGGTCGCGACACTATGCCAATGAATACGCAAACAATCTGAGGAAGAAGGGAAAAGGCTTATGGGTGTCCCTCAGTGACAATAAAGAAGAAGGTGTGGACCATGCTCAAAACCCAGATGAGACAACCATGTTCGTCACTGTTTGTGACTCGGACACAAAAAGTGCTATCCCAAGTGATAACCCAAGTGAGGTAACACATGTGATAACATCCAGCAGGTATAATGATTAAAATTCTACTAATGTTGTTTGTTTTATGGGGTCTGTTAATCTGGATGCATGAAGTTCTCAAGATGATGCTGAGATGAGTAAGGATGAATTCATAATAGGAGTAAGGAATCTTTATGAGGACATTCTTGAAGAATACAAGAAGGACCATAGCATGGTGCAATTCTTGACCAAAGAAACTCAGCAGCTAAGGGTTGGCATGGCTAATCTTGAAATCTAACTCACAAAGAAGGATGCTGAGCTGGAGAAAATCAAGACAAAATTGTCTTTAGCCGAAACCACTCTCAAAAAGCTCAACACGGGATCTACCAAACTGGATGAGATCCTCATGCTAAGTAAACCTCTCAGGGCAGGTATTGGTTTTCAAGATTCTTTAGATAAGATCATTTCTTCTTTGTCTTTAGAAGATAATGAAACATGTTTTTTAAATGAAACGTGGAAAGGATAATGATTTTTCTTCTTTCAAAATCTCTGACAAGGGGAAAGTGTGTACTTATTGTCACACTACTAGACATTTTAAAAACAATTGTCATACTTTTCTGAAAAGAAATCAGTCCAGTTCCTCACTGTTACCTGAAGTGTTACCCACTACTTCTGATAACACTGCTTATCAGAGAAACAAAAAGCAAAGTAAGAATGTATGGATACCTAAAAACAATCAAAGATGTGATGTTGTTTTTACGGCCTTAATAACTAATGTTGAAGGTTCATGGTATTTTGATAGTGGGTGTTCACGTCACATGACGGGAACAAAATTGTTTTTAAAAGACTATGAATCTGTTCTTGGAGGTAATGTTACTTATTGTGGTGGAAGTAAGAGCAAGATAATAGGGAAAAGTACACTAAATGTGTCGGGTTTTCCCACCTTAAAAAATGTCTTACATGTAGATGGTCTTGTAGCTAATTTAGTTAGTATAAGCCAACTTTGTGCGACGATTTAGAGGTAAAATTCAACAAAAATACTTGTGAGGTCTTTGATCGTACTAACAAGTGTGTGATGACAGGTACTAGATCAACCGACAATTGTTATTGTGTTGAAAACAAACAGGTATGCAACTCCATGAGAGTTGATGTCACCACTTTGTGGCACCAAAAGTTAGGACACACAAATTTCCGAAAATATTGAAAAGATTGTTAAGCTTGGTTCTATTAAAGGAGTTCCTAATCTGGATTTTAAAAACAAAATCATTTGTGAAGGTTGTCTTAAAGGCAAACAAACTCGTGTTGCCCACAGTGCTACCCAATAGCATGAGCAGTACTCTGGAACAACATATTGTTTTCAACTTTTACATATGGATTTAATGGGTCCAGTTGAGGTTGACAGTTTGGGTGGTAAGAAAATTCGTGGTAATTGTTGATGATTTTTCTAGGTTCACATGGATCTTTTTCTTAAAAGAAAATCTGAGGCTTTTGAAAAGTTTAAAATCTTACTCTCAAAAATCAAAAACATGTTTGTGCTTCTGTTTCTCGTATAAGGTCCGATCATGGTAAAGAGTTTGAAAATGCTTCTTTTTCTACTTTTTGTGAAGAAAATGGGAATTCACCATGAATTTTCGGCACCCAAAACTCCTCAACAAAATTGGATTGCCGAAAGGAAAAATCAAACTTTACTTGAAATGGCTCGTGTAATGTTGTTTTCTAAACAGATTTCTAAACGATTTTGGGCGAAGCACTAAACACAGCTTGTCACATGGCAAATAGAGTTTTCTTAAGACCCGGTACCACTATGACACCTTATAAGATTTTGAATGGCAAGAAGCCTAAAGTTCACTATTTTCATGTTTTGGGTGTGTGTGCTGTTGGGTTTCGAGTAACATGCGCAGCGGAAATTGCATTTAAAATTTAATAGAAACCAAAGCCATAGATCCGTTCATATGATTATATCAAATACAATATATATGAATACTAGAATACTAACCCTTGATGCCTTTGAACTTCAACCTTTGATCTTGGTGGAGATTTAGAAACTTGGTCACGAAACACAAGCTTGAACCGAACTTTGAAGATGATGAGTTTCACCTCTAGCGGTATCCACACCACGAACGAATATCAAGGAGCTTCTTGATCTTGGTTGCTAGAACAAAATTGAGGAACACGTTTTCTCAATTGTATTTTGACTATATGGAATATAATTGTGTTTGATCTTGTTCTTCAATCTAGGGATTTCTTAGAACAAGAAATAACTCTCCAAAACTCTTTGGAGGCTTGAAAAAACACATGTTCTGATTAGGGACAAATTAGGGCTGTTTATATACAAGTTAGACCTATTCCAAATAGGTAATTTATGTCTAAACCCGCAAGAAAACGGATTAAGGAAAGTTCCTCCCGAAACCGACTGGTCCGGCCGGGTATGGCATAAGGTCCGACCGGATCCATCATGGTCCGGCCGGGTCTATGTCCAGGTCCGACCGGACCTCCCCTTTTTCCACTTTTCTTCTTCTAATTCTTTAAATCCCTCAATGGTCCTTCGACCCAATATTCCAATATAGTTCTTTTAAGGATTCGTTCTATTATGTGTGACCTTTTAGGATTATACTAAGTTGGCAATGGGTTCAAACATGAAACCATAAGATATGATTAGGTTCTAGCAAACCGTCATACCTACCCAAATAGTATAACTACATACAAGTTCGCATTCCATTTAGAATATATCATAATCCTTTTGTCCACGATGTCATTGAACACAAGTCATGGTCAACAAGTCATCTTGTCTTTGTTCAATACTTTCTCGATTCCGAATATATTGATAATCCAAATGACATTGATCCAATCAATTCATTTGAGTCCGGCCGAACATTTTCATCAACATCATTCCTACGAGAGGCCCCAAGCTTGACATCTCTCCGACGAGGGACAAATCCATTTAGCTTATTATTCTTCCCTACATGAATCCGATTATGCCAATAATACCCTTTATAACTACCCGGTTAAAGGTAGCGTTTGAATATGTCAAACATAATGTTCATCAAGTGGAAGACCATAATAACTTCATGTATAAGGATTCAAATGACATAACTAATATGAGATATATGTATGACATTGACCATGACATAAATCTCATAGAGCGGGTCATGTCCAGTACCAAACAATTACCTATAAATCCAACAAGATCATCCCATGATCATTTAGCCTTTATACTAATACCAAACAAGCAATAGGGATGAAGATCATTATAAGTAAACATGAACAACAATAATAATCAAAACATCTCTTTATTAATATGAAATAAGTGATAACAATTACAACGTTTATTAAACGTGCCTAGGGCACCAACACCAACATGTGTTACATTTTAAATGACCAAGATCAACTAAAAAAGTTTGACTCTATGAGTGATAAGGCAATCCTTCTTGGATATGCTCAAAATAGTAAAGCATATAGGGTGTACAATCTAAGGTTGAAAACTATCCAAGAATCGGTTAACATTTCTTTTGATGACCTGTCGAGTATTGCAGGTGAAGGACCTCAGGAATCTCCCTTGATTCTGTTGGAAGATCTGAATGATAAGAGAGATTCTGTTGATGACGTAGGTGCTGACCAAAATGTTACCACTGACGAGGCAACACTTCCGGTAACACCTGACACAAACAATCTCCCACTTGCCCTAGGCCCAATCTCTCATGTATCTAATACCCATGGACCTAACATGACCATCATGTTTAGCTTGTGGAAGTCCCTTTGTCAGCGGCTCCGCGACATTATCATCAGTAGGTACTCTGTATATATTCACGTCTCCCCTATCAACGATCTCTCGAATGATATGAAAACGCCTAAGTATGTGTTTGGATTTCTGATGTGCTCTTGGTTCCTTTGCTTGAGCAATAGCACCATTATTATCGCAATAAAGGTCTATTGGATTAGCAATACTAGGAACCACTTCAAGTTCAGTGATAAACTTCTTAACCCAAACAAAAACACAAAACCCGATTGCGATCGACTGTCGTCTCTATCGGTTTAGAAGCTTGCATCCGTGTAAGCATTTACAACGAGATCATCTTCCATTCCTCCATAGACCAAAAACAAATCTTTAGTCCTTCTCAAGTACTTAAGAATCGCTTTTACAGCCATCCAGTGATTTTCACGGGTGGGTGGATTGATATCTACTCGTCATGCTCAAAGCATAAGATACATCCGGCCTAGTACAAATCATGGCATACATGATGGACCCAATTGCCGAAGCATATGGAACATCATTCATTTTCTCACGCTCATCTTTTGTCTTAGGACATTGAGTCTTGCTTAGAGAAACTCCATGTAACACTGGCAAGGTTCCTCTCTTAGAATTTTCATGCGGGATCTTCTAATGACCTTGTCAATGTCTGTACTTTGGCTTAAACCAATTAGCTTCCTTGATCTATCTCTGTAGATATTAATGCCAAGTATGTATGCGGCTTCACCCATATCTTTCATTGCGATGCACTTTCCTAACCAAGTCTTTACAGACTGAAGTGTAGGAATATCGTTTCCAATGAGTAATATGTCATCCACATATAAAATAAGGAATAGCACTATGCTCCCACTAATCTTCTTATAAACACAAGGTTCATCTTCGTTCTTGATGAAGCCAAACTCTTTGACCGATTCATCAAAACGAAGATTCCAACTCCTAGAAGCTTGCTTCACTCCATAGATGGATCTTTACAATTTGCATACCTTAGAATCTTGTTCAAAACCTTCTGGTTGTGTCATATACACATCCTCTTGTAGTTTTCCATTTAAGAAAGCGGTTTTGACATCCATTTGCCATATTTCATAGTCATGATATGCGGCAATGGCAAGCAAAATTCTTATAGACTTGATCATTGCTATGGGTGAAAAGGTTTCATCATAGTCAATACCATGAACTTGCCTATAACCTTTCGCTACAAGTCTAGCTTTGTAAGTATGCACCTTCCCATGCATGTCAGTCTTCTTCTTGAAGACCCATTTGCATCCTATTGTTTTTACACCTTCGGTTGCATCAATCAAGTTCCAAACTTGATTATCTTCCATGGATTGTAATTCGGACTCCATGGCTCCAAGCCACTTCTTCGAATAAGGAGAAGACATCGCCTCTTGGTAGGTGGTTGGTTCATCATTATCAATGATCTCCACCTCATTACTATCCGTTACGAGAAAACCATATCTCTCGGGCTCGGATCGTAACCTACCAGATCTGCGAGTTACTTGTGTATTTTGAACAGGTTCCATAATTCCTTGTGGTTCTTGTTCCACTATCGGTTCAATGTTATTTTCTGGGTCTTGAATTTCTTCAAGATTTATTTTACTCCCACTGATTTCTTTGGAGAGAAACTCTTTCTCTAGAAAGATACCATTTCGGGCAACAAAGACTTTGTTGTCCGTTTGGTTGTAAAAGTAATATCCTTTAGTTTCCTTAGGATATCCCACGAAAATACATTTATCAGATTTGTGTGCAAGTTTGTCTGAGACAAGTCTTTTGACGAAAGCTTCACAACCCCAAATCTTCATGAAAGACAAACAAGGTTTCTTTCCGCTCCACATTTCATATGGAGTCTTTTGAACCAATTTTGTTGGAACACGATTTAGTGTGAAAGCAGCGCTTTCTAGAGCGTAACCCCAAAAGGATAAAGGAAGATCAACTCGACTCATCATTGATCGAACCATGTCCAACAAGGTCTGATTCCTCCTCTCGGACACACCATTCCATTGTAGCGTTCCGGGTGGAGTCAATTGTGAAATTATTCCACAATTGTTTAGATGATCATCGAATTCATGACTCAAGTATTCTCCACCTCGATCCGATCGAAGTGCCTTAATACTTTTGCCAAGTTGTTTCTCTAATTCATTTTGAAATATTATAAATATCTCAAATGCTTCACTTTTATGTTTCATTAAGTAAACATACCCAAATCTACTATAATCATCAGTGAATGTTATGAAGTATTGAAATCCTCCCCTATCATTGCTACTTAGTGGTCCGCATACATCGGAATGTATCAACCCCAATAAGTCACTTGCCCTTTCACCTATCTTGGTAAAAGTTGTCTTAGTCATTTTTCCAAGAAGACACGACTCGCAAGTATCATATGACTCAAGATCACATGAACCCAAAAAGCCGTCCCCATGGAGTTTTGAGATACGCTTCTCATTAATATGACCAAGACGGCAATGCCACAAATAAGTATGATTTACATCATTAGGTTTAGATTTCTTATTTATATGATAGACATTTTCATCATTCTTGACATCCAAGACATAAAGTCCATTAAATGAATTTGCAATACCATAATGCACATCATTTAAAGAAATAGAAAATTTTCTTATTCTCAATAAGAAACTTAAAACCTTCATTATCCAAACAAGAAATTGAAATAATATTTCTACTTAAATCCGGTACATAATAGCAATTGTTCAAAACAAGTATTAAACCGGAAGGTAAAGTAACTTCCATAAGTCCTTACGGATAATGCAGCAACTCTTGCTCCATTCCCCACGCGTAGGTCTACTTCACCCTCTTTAAGCAGTCTCCTATTCTTTAGTCCCTGCACATTTAAACAAATGTGAGAACCACATCCGGTATCCAATACCCAAGAATCAGTGGTAGAAAGGAGAATATCTATCATATAGATACCTGAAGTTGACGCAGTCCCACTGCTCTTCTTCTTCTTTAGCTCTTCCTTAAAAGCCTTGCAATTACGTTTCCAATGACCAATTTATTGACAATGAAAACAAATTGCATCCTTTTGTGAATCGGGTTTTGCCTCAGAAGCCTTGGCAACCTTTGCCTTGCTTATCTTGGTTTTGACAACTTTCTTACCCTTTCCTTTGGCACTAGCCTTCTTCCCATCTTGAACCATGAGCACAGGAGAACCTTTCTCCACAATCTTCATCTCCGCATTTTAAGCATATCATGCAACTCGGAGAGATTCTTATCAATTCCATGCACGTTATAATTCATTACAAACTGATTATAACATTAAGGCAATGAATTAAGAATGAGATCCGTGGCTAGCTCCAATGGGATTGGATAGCTAAGTTTCACAAGATGCTCTACATAGCCTTTCATTTTAAGCGTGTGAGGACTCACTTGTTGCCCTTCACTCAGTTTGCAAGAATTGAATGCAACAATGGTCTTGTACCTCTCTTGCCTATCTTGCTCTTGAAACATGGCTCTTAACTCCACACCTATCTCATAGGCTTCCAAATGTTCCAAACTTTGTTGGAGTTTTAAGCACATAGTAGCAAGCATGAGACAATTTACATCTCTAGAATTATTACGTGTTTCTTGTAACTGTCTCTTTCGGCCCTAGGGCAGTAGGTTCTGGTCAGCAGGAATGGCCCATCGAGAATGTACAACTTATCTTCTTGCCTAAGAACAATTCTTAGGCTACGGATCCAATCCATAAAGTTCGTACCATTCTCTTGGAGCTTATCCTTTTCAAGGATCGATCGCAACGAAATTGATTGAGTGTTAGTAGTCATTATCTACAATTATGCAAAATTTTCAAAATTTAATAAGTACCATTTTCATTAAAGAATAAGAATGTATTTTCCAAAAATACTCCCACTAAATTATACAACCTTCTTATACATCAAATGTATAATATAATTTAAATGGGCTAGATCCAACTTTAATTTAATTTCGAGTACGCTTTGGCGCACCGCTCAAATCAAATTAATTAGGTAGACAAACATGTCAATCATATCCCATATGACTCTTAGATTCTTTTCTGAGATTCTTTAAGAAATCCAATTTCAAAAAGCATGTTAAATGTCACGACCCGAAATCTAGGCTCTATTTTATTAGTAATTAAATGATTTTTTTTTATTTAATTATTTGCTTATTTATTTATTTAATTATTTATTTATTTAAATAATGATGTGTGCATTTTATGTGCCATAATAATTATGTCTAGCATTTTATTCGAGTTATTTGGGCTAGTGTGGAAGCGTTGAGTCTTAATTGTTAGCCGGGAGTGTAAGTAATTGTGTTAGTATGGGGAGGGGGTCTAGTTGTAACATTTCAAAAATAATTTCCCCCTACTCCCCTCACCTCCCTCACCTCCTTCTCCCTCATACACTCCACCCCCCCCATCCCATTCCCAGAAATCTCTCCATCTCTCTCATCCTTGGGTATTTTCTTTCTCTATCTTCTCTCTTCATTTACTCCTTCTTCCTCTCATCTCTCTCATTTCTTAAAACTTGAACATTGTTTAGATCGTCGATAGGATCGCGTAGAATCAAAAATATTCAAATTCCGTCAACTTTGAGAAAAATCAAGTAAGTTACTTTTCCCCATTTTGATGCTAAAATGTTCATATCATGTTTAGATAATGCTTTATGTGTTATAATTGAAGTTTGGTTGGGTTTTGAATTTATTTGGAATTTTTTGAGTTTTGGGTAAAAAATGGTGAAACTTGAATGTTGGTTTGATTCTTGGTTTTGGTTGTAAATGGTGTATTTGGATTCCCATTTTAGTTATAAATGATGTTTGGGTACCTTAGAAATCTGTAGGGAGTGTTGATTTTGAGTGTTTATGGATTTGGTATGAAATGGTAAGGAAATTTGGGAAACCCAGCTGCTGAATTCTTCCCAGTCCGTAGACCAGGCGCGCCCGCCTACATGCCCTTTTTTCTAATGGCCAGAACTTCTGGTCATTCAGCGCCCGCCTGCCCTATCCAGGCGCCCGCCCACCCCCTGTTCCAGGAAATTGACCTTTTGCTGGTTTAAGACTTAAGGCTTAACTAGTTTAGGTTTATTGCTTCTAATTAACTTAAGATAACACCGTGGAACACTTATTTGATTGGATTTGATTCTTTTGTGAATAAATATGATATGGAATTTATTAAGTACCGTTTTGGGAATGTGGTTCATCCTTGATGTGTTGTTTGGATTGGTTTACCTTTGTGGTAATTTAATTGGATTGGTTCCCTACTTTGGAACCTTAAGTTGTTCATTCATGCTAAATTATTATTACTTAGTATTTATTTGGAAGCCCAGCTGGCATATTTGTTGCATCGGGCGATGGGAAAGATTATAATGGCAAAGCCAAGTCCATTATAATGTTGACCATTGTTTTTCCCCCTTCTTTACCCCTTCTCCAGATTGGCCTTGGAAAGGATAAGTCAGCGTTCCTTTGTGAATGTATCTGGCTAACGGGCATGACTTTGTGTCATGGTCCTTGTCCTTTGTGACACTGTTATGGTTGTTGGTTCCGGTACCGGGGTTTTCTCTTCGGCTTTCATGCTATTATGAAGATGATGATTTGTTGATTATTGAAGCTGCGCAGCGATCCTTTATTTGGATGTTCCGGTTTGGAAAACCTTGGCTATATCCTTTGTTATGTGTTTATTTCCGCTGCTATCTGTTATATGATAAATGCTATGTGCTATGTGATATTCATATTGCTTATTGTTATTGCATCATAGCATGTCATGTAGTTGCATTAGTAACTTATTGAGATTTATCTCACCCCCTTTTCTTTTATCTTTGTTTTTCCTTAACCCCCCCCCAGGTGCTAAGGATTAGTCTCGCTGATCACGAGAAAGAGGACGTCGAGTGTGGATCCGTTCTTTTGGGGAAGGTTGATAGGTTGGTTTACATTATGTAAATGTGTAACCATTTTGGGATAGTTATACCAAACAATGACGTCACTAAGAATTGTATATTTATATTCCGTTAGGCATAAACTTGTGGAAGTTTATGACAGTTGTAATTGGTTTTTATCAAACTCGGTTTTGTAAAATTAGGATCACCACCTTTTGGTATTAAATGGAATTTTTAACCTTGGTATTTCATAGTTTTGGTTTTAGAGTCGACGTCCAGATCGCGGTCTCGGGCCCGCGGGGTCCGGGGTCGCGACAGTTGGTATCAGAGCTATGGCATTAGCTCTAAGTATAAGTCTAGGTGGATTAGTATGACCTAGGTGGGTAGTAGTGTGCGGAGTGATTAACGGTTGATGTTTTATATAGGTAATTGTTCTCAATGTCTGGAAGAAGAAGCAGAGGAGGTACTAGTGGGGCACAGAATCAGAATGATACAAGGGAAGAAGCACGTGCTATGTTTCAAGGCATGTTCGAGGCGGCCATGAAGGCCATACATGATCAAGGTCCGAGGGTAGAACAAGCACCACCCCGCTATGGATTGGAGCAATTTCTGAAGTTGAAACCGGTTGAATTCAATGGGGAACCCGATGTTCGGAAAGCTGAGTTGTGGATTGAGTCGATGGAGAAGATTTATGATGTATTTGGTTGCTCGGATGAGGACAAGGTCCGGTTTGCGGCTTACAAGCTTGTGGGAGCCGCCGAGCATTGGTGGAAGGGTGTTAAAGCTACTTGGGATGATACTCGCACGGTGTATGCGTGGGAGTTGTTTGTGCGCAAATTCAAGGAGCATTTCATTCCGGTTGTTGATCAAAACCGAAAGGAGATCGAGCTACTCAACTTGGAGCAAGGTGTGTTGTCTATAGCACAATACTCGGCTAAGTTCATAGAATTAGCCCGGTATTGCGACTATTTGGTGAGGACCGAGGAACAAAAGGCTATGAGGTTTATTCGGGGATTGAAGACCTCCATCCGTACTCAACTGATTGCTCAACGGATTGTGACTTTCAAGATGCGGTGGACCGAGCCTATTTGATAGAGCAAGATATTGGGGAGCATAAAAGGAAGACCGAGGTAGCCAACCCGAGTAAGCAAGGAGCGCAGAGCAAGTCACAACCTAGGATTGATAATCGAGGTAACTTTGGGGGACAATCTCAGTTTAAGGGGCAAACGCACCGAGGAATCCGGGTACTACTCCGGGATTCAGAATAGGAAGCCTTGTACCTTTTGTCAGAAGGTAGGCCATACGGAGGATAGGTGTTGGAAAAAGCAAGGCAAGTGCACCAATTGTGGTGAAATGGGGCACTTTGCGAGAGAGTGCACGAGGTACCGAGGTCAAGCATCCGGGTCAGGAGTTGGTATTAATCAGGGTCAGAAAAGGGATGCCGCAGGGAAGCCCAAAGTTCAAGGGAAGGTTTATGCCATGAATCAACAACAAGCTACCGATGATCCATCCGTTATTGGAGGTATTGTTTCTGTGTCTAATGTGAGCGCACGAGCGTTAGTAGATCCAGGATCATCTCATTCATACATTTCTGTGCAATTTGCTTCCATGTTAAATGCTGCTTTCGAGTCTTTACCGTACGTGCTAGAGGTGTCGACCCCTATAGGAGAATGCTTGATTTCTGATCGAGTCTTTCGTGCTTGTGATGTGGTTATTTGTGGTCGTGTCCTTTGTGCGGATTTGGTAGTTCTTCCTATCCAAGACTTTGATGTCATATTGGGTATGGATTGGTTGAGCAAGTTCCATGCTTCTGTTGATTGCCATAAGAAAACTGTTACTTTTTCTATTCCCGATGTGCCTAAATTTGTGTTTGAGGCTAATCCTCTGAGTAGAAAGGTTCGCTTAATTTCTTTTATGAAAGCGAGAAAATTATTGCATAGCGGTTGTGAAGGGTATTTGGCTAGTGTTCTTGATACTAGGAAAGAATCCCCTAGTTTTGATAGTGTTCGGGTAGTTCGGGAATTTCCCGATGTTTTCTCTACCGAGTATGATATGCCTCCCGATCGTGAGATTGAGTTTTGTATAGATCTTTTGTCGGGTACGGCTCCGATTTCGAAAGCACCTTATAGGTTAGCTCCCGCAGAATTGAAGGAACTGAAGGTTCAGTTGCAAGAGTTGCTTGATCGAGGGTTTATCCGCCCTAGTGTTTCCCCGTGGGGAGCACCGGTTTTATTCGTGCGGAAGAAGATGGTTCGTTGAGATTGTGTCATCGATTATAGAAGTTGAATCAGGTTACGGTGAAGAACAAGTATCCTCTACCGCACATCGATGATTTATTTGATCAGCTTCAAGGGTCCGTGGTTTTTCTCTAAACTTGATTTGAGGAGTGGGTACCATCAGTTGAAGGTTCGATCGGAGGATATTCCGAAGACTGCTTTTCGCACTCGTTATGGTCATTATGAGTTCTTGGTTATGCCGTTTGGGTTGACTAACGCGCCGGCCGTGTTTATGGATTTGATGAACCGAGTTTTCCATCCTTATCTGGATTCGTTCGTGGTAGTCTTCATCGACGACATTCTTGTTTATTCGAATCTCGAGAGGAGCATGAACAGCACTTGAGGACAGTTTTATCCGTTCTTGCGAGGGAGAAATTATTTGCGAAGTTCAGTAAATGCGAATTTTGGCTCGAGAAGGTGTCATTTCTGGGTCATGTGATTTCGAAAGATGGGATTTCGGTGGATCCTTCAAAGATAGAGCAATAGTGGATTGGAAGAGACCCGAATCAGTGACAGAGATTAGAAGCTTTCTTGGTTTAGCCGGGTATTACCGAAGTTTATTGAAGGGTTTTCGAGGATTGCTACTCCGATGACTCAGTTGACCCGGAAGAATGTTCCGTTTGTGTGGACCGAGAAATGTGACAAGAGTTTCGAGGAATTGAAGAAGAGGTTGACTACCGCACCGATCTTGACTTTGCCTAATGGGAGCGATGGCCTAGTGATTTACAGTGATGCTTCGAAAGAGGGTTTGGGTTGTGTGTTGATGCAGAATGGAAAAGTAATTGCTTATGCTTCGAGGAAGTTGACCCCTAGTGAACAGAATTACCCGACTCATGATATGGAGTTAGCGGCTATAGTATTTGCGTTGCACAAATGGAAGCACTACCTTTATGGGGCGAAGTTTGAGATTTTTACGGATCACAAGAGTTTGAAGTACCTTTTCTCCCAGAAGGAATTGAATAAACCGACAGCGCCGATGGATGGAATTATTGAAGGATTATGATTGTACGATTTCTTATCATCCGGGGAAGGCGAATGTGGTAGCCGATGCGATTAGTAGAAAATCTTATGTGGCTTCGATGATGGTCCGTGAATGGAAAATGCTTGAGGATGTTCGAGATTGGTCTCCTCGTGAATCGAGACATGGGGCTATTTTTGCGAATATTAGGGTGTCTCCGACCCTAATTCAGAGGATAAAGGAAGCTCAGAAAGAGGATCCCGAGTTGGTGAAGATAATGGGTAAATTGAAGGAAAAGAATTTCGAGGATTTTTCATTGAGCTCGAGTGGAGTGTTGACTTTCCGTGGTCGTTTGTGTGTTCCGGATGTTGATGGAATTAAACAGAGAGTTCTTGATGAGGGTCACAAATCGAGGTATACTATTCATCCGGGTAGTACGAAGATGTATCAGGATTTGAAGCAACAATTTTGGTGGATTAATATGAAAAGGGAAATAGCCGAGTATGTATCGAAGTGTTTAACTTGTCAGCAGGTCAAAGCCGAGCATCAGAGACCCGCGGGATTACTTCAGCCGTTAGAGATTCCCGAGTGGAAATGGGAGCATGTGACTATGGATTTCGTTACGGGACTGCCTCGTACCCGTAGGAAGTATGACAGTGTTTGGGTAATAGTGGATAGATTGACCAAGAGTGCCCATTTCTTGCCTATTGACATCAGATATTCGATGGAGAAGCTTGCGACCCTTTATATCGACGAGATTGTGAGATTGCATGGGGTTCCGGTTAGCATTGTGTCAGATCGAGACCCGAGGTTTACTTCTAGGTTTTGGAAGGCGTTTCAGGAAGCTTTGGGTACAGATTTGCGATTCAGTACGGCTTTTCATCCTCAGACCGATGGTCAATCCGAGAGGACTATTCAGATTTTGGAGGATATGTTGCGAGCTTTTGCGATAGACTTTTCCGATTCTTGGGATTCGCACCTACCGTTAGTGGAGTTCTCTTACAACAACAGTTATCAGGCTAGTATCGAGATGGCACCGTATGAGGCCTTGTATGGAAGGAAATGTAGATCGCCTATTTGTTGGGATGAGATTGGTGAAGCGAAGATTGTGGGTATTGATTTGCTTCGGGATTCGGTTGAGAAAGTCAAAGTTATCCGGGATAGATTGAAGACAGCCCAGAGTCGACATAAGAGCTACGCAGACAACCGAAGGCGAGATCTTAGTTTTCAGATGGTGATTTGGTATTCTTGAAAGTGTCTCCGAAGGTGGGTATTCGTAGGTTTGGGAAGAAAGGCAAGTTGGCTCCGAGGTTTATTGGCCCGTTTGAGATTTTGGGAAAGTTGGACTTCTTGCGTATCGTCTTGCGTTACCGTCATCCTTAGACCGGTTGCATAACGTCTTTCACGTTTCTATGCTTCGGAAGTATGTTCATGATCCGTCTCACGTGTTACCGAGGATACCGGAGGATATTGAGCCCGATATGTCTTATGAGGAACGACCGGTTCCGATCCTAGATTCTAAAGTTCAAGAGTTGAGGAGCAAGAGCATTGCGTTGGTTAGAGTCCTTTGGAGGAATCATAACATCGAGGAGTCGACTTGGGAGCTTCGTGATGAGATCGAGAGGAAATTTCCGTGGCTTTTTGTTTAAGGTGAGTCTCAAGTTATAACATTCGGGTCGAATTTTCTTTAAGGGGAAGTGAATGTCACGACCCGAAATCTAGGCTCTATTTTATTAGTAATTAAATGATTTTTTTTTATTTAATTATTTGCTTATTTATTTATTTAAATTATTTATTTATTTAAATAATGATGTGTGCATTTTATGTGTCATAATAATTATGCCTAGCATTTTATTCGAGTTATTTGGGCTAGTGTGGAAGCGTTGAGTCTTAATTGTTAGCCGGAGTGTAAGTAATTGTGTTAGTATGGGGAGGGGTCTAGTTGTAACATTTCAAAAATAATTTCCCCCTACTCCCCTCACCTCCCTCACCTCCTTCTCCCTCATACACTCCACCCCCCCCCATCCCATTCCCAGAAATCTCTCCATCTCTCTCATCCTTGGGTAAGTTTTCTTTCTCTATCTTCTCTTCTCTCTCATTTACTCCTTCTTCCTCTCATCTTCTCTCATTTCTTAAAACTTGAACATTGTTTAGATCGTCGATAGGATCGCGTAGAATCAAAAAATTCAAATTCCGTCAACTTTGAGAAAATCAAGTAAGTTACTTTTCCCCCATTTTGATGCTAAAATGTTCATATCATGTTTAGATAATGCTTTATGTGTTATATTGAAGTTTGGTTGGGTTTTGAATTTATTTGGAATTTTATTTGACTTTTGGTAAAAATGGTGAAACTTGAATGTTGGTTTGATTCTTGGTTTGGTTTGTAAATGGTGTATTTAGATTCCCATTTTAGTTATAAATGATGTTTGGGTACCTTAGAAATCTTGTAGGGAGTGTTGATTTTGAGTGTTTATGGATTTGGTATGAAATGGTAAGGAAATTTTGGGAAACCCAGCTGCTGAATTCTTCCCAGTCCGTAGACCAGGCGCCCGCCCCCCTTGTGATGACCAGCGCCCGCCTACATGCCCTTTTCTAATGGCCAGACCTTCTGGTCATTCAGGCGCCCGCCTGCCCTATTCCCAGGCGCCCGCCCGCCCCCCTGTTCCAGGAATTGACCTTTTGCTTGGTTTAAGACTTAAGGCTTAACTAGTTTAGGTTTATTGCTTCTAATTAACTTAATAACACCGTGGAACACTTTTTTTGATGGATTTGATTCTTTTGTGAATAAATATGATGGAATTTATTTAAGTACCGTTTTGGGAATGTTGGTTCATCCTTGATGTGTTGTTTGGATTGGTTTACCTTTGTGGTAATTTAATTGGATTGGTTCCCTACTTTGGAACCTTAAGTTGTTCATTCATGCTAATTATTATTACTTAGCATTTATTTGGAAGCCCAGCTGGCATATTTGTTGCATCGGGCGATGGGAAAGATTATAATGGCAAAGCCAAGTCCATTATAATGTTGACCATTGTTTTGCCCCCTTCTTTACCCCTTCTCCAGATTGGCCTTGGAAAGGATAAGTCAGCGTTCCTTTGTGAATGTATCTGGCTAACGGGCATGACTTTGTGTCATGGTCCTTGTCCTTTGTGACACTGTTATGGTTATTGGTTCCGGTACCGGGGTTTTCTCTTCGGCTTTCATGCTATTATGAAGATGATGATTTGTTGATTATTGAAGCTGCGCAGCGATCCTTTATTTGGATGTTCCGGTTTGGAAACCTTGGCTATATCCTTTGTTATGTGTTTATTTCCGCTGCTATCTGTTATATGATAAATGCTATGTGCTATGTGATATTTATTATTGCTTATTTATATTGCATCATAGCATGTCATGTAGTTGCATTAGTAACTTATTGATTTATCTCACCCCCTTTTCTTTTATCTTTGTTTTTCCTTAACCCCCCCCCCCAGGTGCTAAGGATTAGTCTCGCTGATCACGAGAAAGAGGACGTCGAGTGTGGATCCGTTCTTTTGGGAAGGTTGATAGGTTGGTTTACATTATGTAAATGTGTAACCATTTTGGGATATTTACCAACAATTGACGTCACTAAGAATTGTATATTTATATTCTGTTAGGCATAAACTTGTGGAAGTTTATGACAGTTGTAATTGGTTTTTATCAAACTCGGTTTTGTAAAACTTAGGATCATCACCTTTTGGTATCAAATGGAATTTTTAACCTTGGTATTTCATAGTTTTGGTTTTAGAGTCGAC
>JAOWBW010003468.1:0-29215 GCA_026119855.1 Campanula takesimana
AATCATATGATGATTATAGTGCATAGAATGCAGATAAACTTGTGGGTACATGTTGGAGAACAAGTACTGGATAGACCCGTTATGAGATTTATGTCATGGTCAAATGTCATAATTAGATCTCATAATAGTTATATCATTTATCCTTAGATCTGAGATTATCATAGTCTTTCATATGATGAACATTATGTTTGACGTACTCAAACGCTACCCCTAACCGGGTGGTTATAAAGGCTACGATTGGCATAATCGAATTCCTGTAGGGAAGAATGATAAGTCAAGATGAGATTTGTCCCTCTCTCAAGAGAGATATATGTTTGGCCACTCGATGAGTGAGATTGATAATAGTGTACGGCCATACCCAAATGAATTGATGTGTTCGATGTCATTTGCTCATATCAATCTACTCGAGATCGAGAAAGCATTGGACAACATAAGTTGACGTGGACCATGACTGTCCAATATGATATCGGTGACAAAGGGATTGTGATATGTTCTATAAGGTTACTTTGGACTTTCAAATTATACTAATTGGGTAGTCATAATGGCTTGCTAGAGGCCGCTTATAACTTATGGGTTCTGACTGGTTCGGACTCGTTGCCAACATAGTATAATCCTATTGGGTCAGACACAATAGAACGGATTGTACAAGACAAAAAATCTGGGAATTTACTCTCTGCATCTGTACGGCTATATTGCCACCGTACGGCTCCTGATGAGCCGTACGGCTGGAACCCCGTACCAGTCCAGATTGTTCAGTTTTCTTTTGCGAAAAGGAATCCCGATCCCAAACGGAATTAGGTTAAACCCTTATATATGATATACAGCCGGGTTTGACAGCCTCTAATAGTGATTTTGGAAATCACAAACAATTGTTTTAGAAACAATAAATAATAGAGAGGTATGATTATTTACTTTGAGATTCATGATCGTCAAAATACAATAATCAATGAAGCAAGATAATTCCTACGAAGAAATCGTTTCTTCATCAAGTCTTGGGTCTAGCAATCCAGATCAAGAAGGTGTTCTTGATATCCGTTCGACGTGTGGTTATCGATGGAGGGTGTTTCCTTTAGCACCTTAAAGTCCGTGTTCATGGATGCGATCTTCAAAGGTTAGTTTCTTTTATCTTGTATTTAATTTAATCAACATGCACGGATCCGGGCTCTTGGGTGTTTGATTTTATTTGTTTATTCCGCTGCGCATGATGTATCAAAACCCAACAGTGGTATCAGAGCCTCGTTCGTTGTTGATTATTTTAATACATCATGTTTAAATTATTTAATTCGATTATATGAATTTTGCATGATGATAAAGATGAATATGTGATTTGAGTTTTATATATGAGACATAAAATTTATGAGCATGGTAATATGGGGATTATGTGATTGTAATATTAATTGGATTCATATGTATAATCGCATGCTTAGATCATCATGTTATAATTGGATTATTTTTATTGATGATTTTGATCTAATTTGTATGAGGAATAAATTAGTTATTGATTATAAGAATTAGATGGGTTTAAATTCGTAATCTGGAATTTCGTGTCGTTATAATCTGATTATGTATGAACACGATAATGGGATTGATCGAATTTCTGAAATTCTGGAAATCTGGGGATTCTGAATATTACCATCGTATGGCGGCAAGATTGGAGTACTCCACTAATCCAGCCGTACGGCTGACATTATTTTTCTGGCAGATTTGTTTTGTTTCTGGATTTTCTGATTGTTCTGTAAATCGTTTACAGAATTCGAATCAGGAACTGAATCCGATTTCAGATGGCTAGTTTTCGACCGTGTTTCCTGAAATATGATTTAATTCAGAAAATTGCAGAAATCAGAGTTCTGAAGAGTTCAGAATTGATGTAGTCTATGTGATTGTTAAGACAATGAATGATCCTGAAACAAGTTATTTTTCTATACGGAATTGTGGATGCCTTTTGGCTTAGTATCGGCCGTATACAAAGGTTACTTGGTTTCTTGATCTTAGTGCGGGATTGTGGATGCCTTTTGGCTTAGTTTCGAACGTGCGTTTTGTTCTCTCAATTTATAGATGTTCTGCGGAAACAAAGTTTCAGAATTTATCCCTATGAGCAAATTGCAAATTGTTTGCAAAAGAAGGAAACTAAATTTGGATTAATTCATTGCATGGACCAATGGCAGGCTTACGCCTTGTTTCTGGGAATGCGAATGAAATATCCAATCTATAAATTGTTTACAGATAATTTAGATTCCGTCCCCATAAAGTTGCTTCATAATTAAATCACAAGATTTTGCTTCTGTTAATTTAATTTGATTAGTTAACATACATTATGCAAAGACTATATTATATTATGTTTGACATAATAAATATATGATGCATGTCTCTATGTAAATATACCTTCTTAAAACTTAAGTCATGTGCCAATCCATTATTAAAACACATGTGAGTACACCGGGTATTTTTATGCGGGCTCTAACCATCGCGAGGCGCATTAATTCTATCAGTGTATGAGCATGATGAGTGAAAGAGTGGTTCCTATGCGTTTAACGTGGTTTGACTTAATTAGGCTATCATAAGAGTTATGGGCCTAAGGCACAAGATGAGATTAAAATATGTTAGATATAAGATGTCTAAACTCTCATAAAAGATCTAAGAGTCACATATGATGTGATTGATAAGGAGTTATCTACCTAAATAGCTTGGTCTTATGCATCTTGCCCTCACGGACGTAAGATCAAGTGACATATGGATCTTAGCCCACTTAAAATTATATTATACAATTGTTGTATTTGAAGGTGTATAATTTAGTGGGAGTATTTATGAAATACATTAAATGTCTCTTAATGATAATGGTATGAAATATATGTGTATATTTATTTGCATATTTTGTAGAATGTTTTAAACTTTAACCATGTATAATTACTGCGATTGACCCCACTTAAAGAGAATGAGATTAACTGCTTGACCAATAGTTCTGAGCTTAAGAATGTTCTAAAGCAAGAACGAAAGTTATGAATTCTTAATAAATCATATTTCTAAGAAACCTAATGCCTTAAGGTCGGACATGGACATTGATTAGAATCATGTGGATGAATCTATGGATATCAATTGTCCTACGACTTGCTACCAAATATTTGGAACTTTAGAAGTATCTAAAACATATGGATGCTTATGTGATAAGCAATTACGTAGGAACCGTTCCTACAAGAAAGAAAGCAAGAAAAGTTTGAGATTGATGGAGCCTAACATTCATGTGATGAATGAAAAGGACATTAATCAGTTCTCATGTTTTGAACATGGAGAGACATATTAAATACCTTAGTTGGCTTGGTTGTCAAGTTAGTTCAGAACTAACAACGGATTTGATATTAATTCATGAGCGACATTTGATGTTTAAAATGCTAAGTCTTAATATCAAATGGAAACCTTCTCAAATTCTAAAGGTTAATATGGATAAGGATTTAAGATAAAAGGCAAGGCAAGAGTTGTCAAGCCTAAGGAAATATTTGTGGTTAAAACCTAAAATCCAAATGATGTAATTGCTACCATGGCAATATGATTGACCATTGGAAGAATTACAATTTGAATTAAAAAATCAAAAATGAAGTGTAGTAGGACTACCACTTCAAGTATTTATGTTTATCTTTCTACTTCTAATTCTTGGGTATTGGATACCGGATATGGATCCCACATTTGTATAGATGTTAAGACTTGAGAAATAGAAAGACTACTTAAAAGGGTAAAGATTAACCTATGTGTTGATAATGATGAAAATGTTGCAACATTAATCATAGTAACTTGCGAAGTGTCTTTACTAGTGGATTCATAATTGTTTTGAACATGTTGTGTTGTTCCTACTTTAAAGTAGATATTATTTTGATTTCTTCATTGGAAGATAGATATTTCTTATTTCGAATAAGAAAGTGTTCCATTAAATATGATTTGCTTTATTGTATTGCTAATCATATAAATGTGACTTTATATCCTTATCTTGGAAGAACAAAATAATGAGTATAATATAAATAATGGGAAATCTGAATCTAAGGATGTAAGCGTTGCATTCTTAAAAGCATTAATGTCTATATCAAATGAAAGGAAACGCATATCTAAAATTCCATGGGACGGAGTTTTAAATTCGCATGATTTCGAATCATGTGATTTATGAGAATTTTGTAAATTGATTAAGACACCTCTTACTAATAGTAGTAAAAAGAAGTACTTTTTTGGACTAATACATATGATGTATGAGTTCATTAAAAGTAAACAATGCTTGGAATAGGATTTCAAATCTCATGGCAAAAGTATTATTGTACTTTGATCTGAAAAAAGTGATGAATATTTGAGCCTTGGACTTTATGAGAATTCTGCAGAAAGTCCGCAGAATAAGAAAAACGGAATCTGGGAACAACCACCGTACGGCTACAATTTAGGCGCACGCCTAGTACTGAGCCGTACCATCCCTATTTACAGAAACATGCAGATTGTCTGCAAACTGCTGTTTTTCGCCTCATGATAAGTCAAAGATGATCTTTAATTAACCATCTAGAATATGTGCTGGAAACAACTGTGCTTACACTAAATTGAGTTTCATCTAAGAAGGTTCTAAATGTACCATATTTGATATGGAATGAAAGAAAACTAGGTTTGTTTTTCATAAAGATTTGTGATGTGATACTTTTGAGAAAAGTGTTGTCTTGGACAAAATCACACCTAAATCTAGTAAATGTATTTTCGTGGGATATCTTAAAGATATTAATTTTACACCCTTTACAGTACAAATCGTTTGTTACTCAAATAGCAATTTACAGATAAATCGTTTATCTCTAAAGAACTAGTGGGAGTAAAAATGTATCTCGAAGAGTTCGAGACCCAAAAAATGACATGGAACCTAAAGATGGAAATTGAAAAATGTTTCACGAGGAGTTGTGGAGATTCGTTCAAGTATACACAAGTAATTTGCATGTCTGATAGGATTACTATCTATAACAAGAAATATTGATTTCTCGTAATAGAAGTAATAAGGAAGATATCATTGAGAATGATTGACTTATCACCTATCAAGATGCAAAGTCCACTCGGATTTAGATCAATGACTTGGAGTCATGAAATCTAAATGTGCAATACATGTATCATAATCAAGTTTCCGAACTTGATTGTTCTACCCTAAGGCTTAAATATCATAGGAATTGAAAATGAGTTTTCTTGGAGAAAACGGATTTGGATCGCAAGGTGCATATTAATAAAACACGACTAATTGAGTAAAGTTAATTCATAATGTCGATTATGATAAAACTTTATCACCTATAGTCATGCTTAAGGTTATTAGAATTCTAACTGTCATGACCTCATATTTTGAATATGTAATATGACAGATGGATGTCAAAACTATAGTCCTTAACAGGAACTTACTTTAGGATGTGTTTTGATACAACCTAAAAGTTTTGATTGATCCATAAAATTCTAATAAAATATGCAAGTTGCAAGAAATTCATGAGATGGATTGAAGCAAACTACTAGGAGTGAAATTTTCATTTTGATGTAGTATTCAAAGAGTTTGAATCATCATAGATGAAACTTGTGATTACAATAAATTTAGTGGGAGCATAATATTATTCCTAGTCATATATATGTGGTTGACATATAATTCATTTTGAAAGAGTTTCTAAATGAAGACTTGGATAAAGCCGCTTCATCCTTGGACTGATTTATGGAGATAAATCTAAAAGGTTGATTGGTTAAAGTCAAAGTACTAATAAAGACAAGATAGTGAAAAGTTCACTATGCAAGACTCTTGGAGAGGTTACTTGCGAAAGTCTAATGGCATTAATATTTGAAAGATTTAGTCTTACTGGAAGAATAATGAGAAAAAAGTACATGATTAGGATTCCATATGCTTCGGCAATTGGATCTATCATGTAAGCCATGACAATGTACTAAGACCGGATGTCTCATATACTTGGAGAATGATGAGATAATACCAATCAGATCCTAGTGAAAGTCACTAGTTAAGAAACACTCTTATGTTCTCTAAACAGGACTAAAGATGCGTTCTTGATCTTTGATGGAATGAAAGATGATCTTTTAATAGTTACATAGATGCATTCTTACAAACCAACAAAGAAAATATTGCAGTATAAATACATGTTTACGTCTAATAATGGTGTTAGAAGAGTTCTAAAGGACCATTATTATTTTACAAAAGGTTGAGTATCTAGTGGCATGTGATGCAACTAGAAAATTTGTAAACTATAAAATCGTTTCTAGTGTTACTAATTGATGTACCTTCATTGTGCCAATAATTGTTATTGCACAAATCAAGGAACAAATCTTATTTAAAACATATACTATGTCGCGCCCCAACCCGTGGTCCTACTTGGCCCCACGTTCAGGACGTACGGAAGACATCATAAAACACTTTTAGAAAATTTCGAAATTCTTTTATAAAAGTTTCATATCACAAACTCATTAAATTGAAAACTTCATTTCAACACACCACAACTAAAGTTTTACAATCAAAAGTACTTAGCCCCAAGGGCTTACACACTTTACTTACAAATGTACAATCACACCCACTTATACGAAACAGGTGATACCACGGATACAGTCTCGGTATACTACCCCAAAGGTTATACATTTATATAATGTAACCTTTTAAACCACACTTACTTTCCAAAATGGATTATCAACCCAACGTCCTCCCTTGTGAAGTGACATATCCCCTTGGCTCACCTTTATCTAAGGAAAACAAATAAACAAGGAACGGAGTGAGAATAAATCTCAGTAAGCTACTAAAATGCAACTACGTTACATGCTGAAATGATACTCGTAATTGAATAATGTCAATAAACATTCACATCACAAAACATGAAAGGCAAAGCCAACTCATCATATAACACATAAGGCGGAAATAAACACTCATAAGTGGATACTGAGCCAAGGTTTTCGAATCAAACATAACCATCTGAGAGGTATCAACTGAGCAGCACCAAAGGGATGAAGCCGGTTCCGGAACCAAACAATAACAACAACAACAACGGGGGAAAATGACACCAAGTCATAACCCAAAGTGCCCAACCTTTGGCCCAAGGAAGAGGGTTAAAAATGGGAAACCAATGGTAGAAGCCTTACAATGAACTTGGCTCGTGTGCCATTATAATCCCTACCTCTGCCCAAGATCACAACAAGAAGTACCAGCTGGACTTTAAACGAGAGCATAGTAATAAATACTTGCTTTAAACAACAACTGGGGCATGATTCCAAAATAGGGAACCACACAAGCTCATCATAAAGATGCAAACACATACTCATAAAGAGTTCACAACATTGACATGAAGTCACAACACAATCCTTTATCAATGACATTAATTCACAACACAATCAATCCATTATCTACAATATTAGCATCCCAAGACACCCCTCTAGGTGCTCTATACTAGGACCCAAACTAGATAAGTATTGAATTCTAACTCGAAAAAGTTCTTTCCAACGATAGTTTACACATCCAAAAGGAGTCCGGATCAAGAAGTTATGGCCTCCGGAAGATTGAACGTCAAAACGGACAAACTGCAAAAGAAGAGGGTGCACACGCCCTCCCTAAAAGGGAGCACGCGCCCCCTTTGATCAGACTGTGGGTTTTTGAGTGCACTAGAGGGTGCGCACGCCCTCCCTAAAAGGGAGCGCGGCCCCATGCCCGATTAAGCTTTTGGCCTTCCTGGAAGCCTAAAACTTGATAATTTTACTCCTTCGTTCCACCGTCCCAAAAGTACTAACATACTCTTTACAACAATTGCTTAACACAACTAAACCTGAGTATAAAACTCACCAGGGTACATTACAACCACTTCTTAGAACCAAGTCTCATACTACTCCCTTTGTCCTAAAATTACAAGTATCACAAAAAATTAAAAAAATCACAAAAATAACAATCACAAGTGTCAAATATAACATATATGACCATTTTAACATTTAAAGGGGAATTAGTAACTTACCTATTTCGGGGAAAGTATAAATGAAATATATTTTGATCGGGTAGAAAATGGCCTACTAAACGCCCTGAACCTTTAGTATAATTAGATTTAAAACAGAGTAATAATAATAAGAAATAAAATCAAACACAATGAAAACCTTACCTTCTTCCATGGATACCGAGAAATTGGGAAAGTTAGATTTGTTTTTGTATGTATGTAGTATACGCAGAGAGAGAGATATGTAGGATAAGTATGAGTTTGATTTTTATAAGTTTCACCTAGGCCCTCCTAGTTCCATTAAATAACAAACTAAACCCCTAAACTCTAACTTTCACCAAGGCCCCTAAGGTTTCAACTTTACACATTTACCCCTAAATGATATAATCTAAAAATTAAAACTAACACAAACAATCAAGCAAAAAATGCTAAACAAGTAATAACATGCAACACAAAATAACACACACAAGCTCAATTTATTTTTAAAATAGTGTGGGGTTTTTGGGGTCGTTACATACTCAGACGTTTCTATCTTGCTTGAGAAATCGTAAAGATGGGAAATGTAAAATATGCAAAATACCTTATGATGATAACAAGGATAATTATCCTACATAAGCTCGTTTGCAATTATGATGGAGATCATAACTAAGATCAATGGGTATTGGATACACTTTGATGGCCTAGTGCAAGTGGGGGATTGTTGGATATTATGCCCTAGGCCCTGAGAAAGGCCTATGGTTATATCATAACTTCGTTGTTATAGAGATAACAAACTCGATTATTATATCTTTGCATGTTTATTATAATGATCATTGTCCCTAGCACTTATAAAAGGGCTAGCATGAGTTTAATGGATATCATATGATGATTATAGCGCATAGGATGGGATTAAACTTCTGGGTACATGTTGGAGAACAAGTACTGAATAGACATGTTATGAGATTTATGTCATGGTCAAATGTCATAATTAGATCTCATAATAGTTATATCTTTATCCTTAGACCTGAGATTATCATAGTCTTTCACATGATAAACATTATGTTGACGTACTCAAATGCTACCCCCTAACCGGGTGGGTTATAAAGGCTACGATTGGCATAAATCGGATTCCTGTAGGGAAGAATGATAAGTCAAGATGAGATTTGTCCCTCTCAAGAGAGATATCTGCTTGGCCACTCGATGAGGAGATTGATAATAGTGTACGGCCGTACCCAAATGAATTGATGTGTTCGATGTCATTTGATCATATCAATCTACTCAAGATCGAGAAAGCATTGGACAACATAAGTTGACATGGACCATGACTTATGTCCAATATGATATCGCGTGACAAAGGGATTGTGATATGTTCTATAAGGTTGCTTTGGACTTTCAAAGTTATACTAATTGGGTAGTGGCTTGATAGAGTCCGTTTATGACTTATGGGTTCTGACTGGTTCAGACTCGTTGCCAACATAGTATAATCCTATTGGGTCACACACAATAGAACGGATTGTAAAAGGCGAAAATCTGGAAATTTACTCTCTGCATCTGTACGGCTATATTGCCACCGTATGGCTCCTGATGAGGCCGTACGCCTGGAAAACCCCGTACCAGTCCAGATTGTTCAGTTTTCTTTTGCGAAAAGGAATCCCGATCCCAAACGGAATTAGGTCAAACCTTTATATATGATATACAACCGGGTTTGACAGCCTCTAATGGTGATTTTGGAAAATCATAAACAATTATTTAGAAACAATAAATAATAGAGTCAGGTATGATTATTTAATTGAGATTCAAGATCTTTAAAATACATAATCAATGAACAATATAATTCCTACGAAGAAAATCATTTCTTCATCAAGTCTTGGGTCTAGAAATCCAGATCAAGAAGGTGTTCTTGATATCCGTTCGACGTGTGGATACGATGGAGGGTGTTTCTTTAGCACCTTAAAGTCCGTGTTCTATGGATGAGATCTTCAAGGGTTAGTTTCTCATTGTATTTAATTTAATCAACATGCACGGATCCGGGCTCTGGGTGTTTGATTTTATCTGTTTATTCCGCTGCACTGATGTATCAAAACCCAACAGATATAGATGGAACGACAATAGAAATTGAAACGAGTATTCACCCCAAAATGCTCGAAGGCACGACACGGATCAGTCGAAACTCGAGCAAGCAAGACAATTGATCTCAAATGAACAGTTCTCATGCACCACCCACTCTGGAAAAACACCAGCCGGGGATAATCGATACCAGGGGTGCCACCCCCTCGGCAGAAAATCCATGAAGACCGGCCTTGGCAAAATATCGAGGGCTCTTTTCCAACTTATCCCAATTCACCACCCATTCCTTATCTTTTTTAGGAATGACAAGGTTCCTAAGGGCTTTATCTAGGTCGTCAGTCCACTCTGGCTCCCACTGCCCCGATAGACGAGAAAGCTCTCCTCGCGAACATGGAAACTCCCAACCTTTCCTTCTCTCAACGAGCACAATATGGTTAGCAAAAGTATTAATTTTACTGGGAAAAGACCGAAGAAGATGAGGGGCGTTGGGGTTAGCTCCTACGCTCAGGGTGCTATACGGCGGCCTACCAAACCGATTCTTAGTGCGGGAAATCCTAAAAAAAATTCTTAAAGACATTTACAGTCTGTTCAAAACCCAGATGATGACAAACGACCAAAAAACTATTCACCATCTTCATGGTATTTGCCACTAACTGAAAAGGAACAGAACGAGTATCCTCCAAAAAATGATTAATAAAAGGGTCAAGGGGAAGCCTAAGTCCCAGCTCAAACTGGCCGATGTAGAAAGCCACCCTCTCCATGTTTTGCATTAACTCAACAACCAAGATGCTGCCCTGAGGAACGTAGGAGATCCGGTAGTCGTCTCTGCTTATGTTATACTTATCGTACATGCCATCTACAATCTGTACCTGAGAAGGAGAGGGAAGAGGTAAAACTAAGCCTTGACCTTCACGAGAACACTCAAATCCCAATGAACGAGCGCTAGTTGGAAGTACAATACGGAGTAATTCCCTCTGTATATTTTCAAAAATGAAAGCATCTTCCTCCTCTTCGACGACCTCAACGCCATCATCTTCTCGAGACTCTAAAGGCTCCTCCAGGTGAAGTAATGATCCTGAAGACGTCGCATCTTCCTGTAGACACCCCGCCTTGGACCTCTCACCCCGATTGCATACATAGTATTTTTATTTAACTTGATTTTGTTAATTTCCGTTATTTCCGTTAAGTTCCTAACTGATCCCGTTAGTTTTGGACTAAACTGCATAACAGAGTTAACTTTTAGAGTCATTTCTGTCATTCTGTCGTTTTAGCCTGTGGGCGCTTCCGGCACCGTCAATGGGTGGCGCGCGCGTTTGGTCCAATAGGCCAGACCTGCGCGCTTCCCGCTTTGGCAGTAACGGATAGCACCATTTTTCCCTCCCTTTTCTTATTTAGAAAATCTCTTCTTGATCACAAACACCTCCTTTTTACATCCACATTCATTCCCCCTTATTTCATAACTCCCAAATCCTTTATTCTAGCAATTCTTCATAAAAACAAAATATTTTATTTTATTATTATTTGATTTTCTTTTATTTTTTTCATTAATTCTTTTATTTATCTGTTTCTTGATTGGTCAATTCCATTTCACATGGATTGACCAATTTCCCTCCAACCTTTCCCTCCTAATTTTACCTATAAAAACCATCATCTCCTACCTTGGAAAAGGACCTCATTTTTAGACTTGAATTTTCTCTATACACACACTATACACAATTCTCTACACAAATTCTCCCAACAAGAGTTCTTCGTAACAAGACTCTACATAAAATTGTTCTACAACAATTTCTCCACAACAAAACACCATTTTCAAGTCCACGTTTGAAGTCCTCTTCTTAAGGTACAACTTCATTTTTCTTCTATTTTCTTCTTCTTAAATGTATGCAATCTCCATAAAAAGGGATACAACCAAAAGACCACTTCACTATTGAAGTTTGGTCAATGTTACATCCCAACATTTCAATTCCACTTTAATTTACATTCTCATTTCTTAATGTAATTATCTAGCAATAATTCGACATGTAATCTTTTAGCATTAAATTAATAAAAGCATTCATCTTTTTATTTCCCCTTTTCCTTTACATTATAATTGTTAGCACATTTTTATATTAATTAATTGAAGGACATTTAGCATTAGAACACCAAAAGTAGCAAGACCCGCGTAAGCGGGGCGGAGTGGGTGTTTAAGTAATTCCCACTCCGTCACCTAACCCCCGAACCCTTCTCTCCCGAATCTCTGGTTTTCGTACAAAAAAAAGCTATTTTTTTAGGTTTTCTCGCGTTCCTCTAAAACGTGGGTGGCGACTCTTAAAATCAATTAGACATCCTAGGTAATTCACCGCTCTAGCCAAGCTGTGGTTCCCTGGGGTATCTACAGTGGCGACTACGCTGGGGATATAGAGGGTTAAACTTGCATTTTCCGCTTTTGGTGTTCTTATATCTGTTTTCTGGGCATTCTGGTAAAAAGGGTAGGAAGCGCGCGCCTCCGGCCTTCTTGGCCTAAAGCGCGCGCGTCCGACCCATTTTACCAGAATCGCCCACCATCCATCTTGTCCTTCAATTCCATGTTTTTGTGCTAACGTTTACTGCAGGGTAAAAAGTTCTATAATTTAGGGTCAAGGCAATCCCTTGAACCCGCTGATTTGCAGGTACTGCCCAGACGCGGGCGCCTCCACTTCTCTCAGTCTAACGCGCGCGCCTCCCGAGTAGGCTTCTGAATGAGCGCGCTTCTGGGCATTTCCCAGAAATAGAAACAGTGAACAGAATGGACAGTTTTGACAGTGTGTGGGCACCGGGCCTGCACAGAACAGCTTTTATTTTCTGTTCATTTTTATCGGTCGCACGGGTGATTCGAAAGTTGTAAATTACGTGCTTATTTGTTTTTTTATTAATTTCCTTTGAAAAAATTTTTTTTGTCACTTGTTAGACCTCACACTACGCGCACAATTCTTATCAACTACTCACAATCAAGTCGCACAAGTCCAACCCCAAACCCGTCGAGGCCCTGTAAGTACCCCAATCTGAAACCAACCTATCTTAGAGGTAGCCTTAGCACCGTTTCAGGGATAAGCTAATAGGCCAGGACCTCCCTAGGATAAGCTATAAATTCCAGGACGACTCTGGTATAAAATTGGAAAAATCCAGAAGCTCGCCAGGCTGAGCCGTACGGATGCTTTGGGTACTAGAGGGGCCTAGTCGTACGGATGGTTTGGGCACCCTCAGTCCCTATAAATAGAACCCCTTGCTGATCATTTCAGGGGGGGGGGGAGAAACATTAGAACTAAGGTTACTCTGTCGAATTCACCTCAGAATAGTGTGAGTAAGAGTGAACAAAGAGTGAAAGAGAGAAATGAAGATTGGCCTAAACCAAGATAGGTAAAGCCACCTTCTCCCCCTCCCTTCTCTTCATCTAAGAAATCTATTTATCTTTGATCTTGTCATTTATTGTTGATCTTTACATTCTTGCAAGTCTTGTCCATTCAAGCAATATATAATATATATATATATATATATATATATATATCTATTACTATTTAAATTTCCTAGTCCAAGCCATGAGATGATCAAAGGTTCCCTCCATACTTTGTGTGGAAGAGGTTCAAACCTAGTTTGATCATGGCTTGTTGATTGTTCATTTACATTCTTGTCATGGATGATGCTCTTGTTGTTCATTTTGCTCATTTTAAGCTATGATGATCATGTTGAGGATAAAGTCTCAATCTTTATCCTCATCACCTTGATCTAGCCCAAAATTCCCAATTTTGGGTAATAAAGATTCAATCTTTATGGTTTGTTCTTGTCCCTAAAGGATTAATCTTGCCTAGAAGAGCCATTTTGATGGTAAAGTTTCAATCTTTACTCATCAAATGGTCACTATGGCTCAAAAGGGCATATTGGCCACCTTTTTCCTTTTTCTCCCATGATTGCCTTTGATCATGCCAAAACTCTTGTTTTGGGAGGTTCTTTGATGATCAAATGGCATAGGAATGAGTTGTTAATGTTGTTTTGTGTTGGAATAACAAACTGAAATCAGAACAGTTTGGTCCAGTTCAAGCAGAATGCTCTGTTTCTGCCTGGAACTGGACTGTTGCTTGAACAAACTGTAAAATCCCAGGAGTGGTCTCCCCATCCATACGGCTACTTTGGCCGTATGGGAGATTGACCATTTTTCCTTCTGTCTTCTGTTTTCTTGTCAAACAAACCCTTTTTCAGTTGAAAAGATAAATAAAAAGTTAAAACAAAAATTTTCCGTTAAAACACACACACACACATGCACTTTTGTTAACTAACAAGGGAGACTCGGCTTTGTCCGAGGCAACTTGGAGGACGTAAAAACTCTTCCCAAGTTGTAACCTGATCTCCGAACCTTTGAACTCAAACCTTTGTCATTTTGTTGGGTTTAAAATTAACAAAATGTGGCGACTCCGTTAAATTGGTCCGGTTCCCGCGTTTGGTATTTCGCCCTTGAAACGTGCTCGTGTTTTTTGGGGCGGGATCCTTACAGTGGCGACTCTGCTGGGGAATAAGGTGCTTGCATACCTCTTTTTAGAGGATTTGGAGGCACTTTTGTGTGGGTCAAACTCCCGTCCCCGTTAGTTGACTTTGTGCATGTTTTGTGTGTATTTTATGTTTCTGTTTTAACTTCTGTGAATAAGACTGTTCTGGAAATGCAATAAACCGGGCTTGATGATCAGAAGCTGGGAATTTGCAAAAAATGATGAATCTCTTGATCTAGCCATACGGCTAGTTTGTCCGGGCCCACAGAATGTTTCAAGTTAACAATTTTGTGCAGGGCAGAAACATTCTGATGGTCCCCTTGCCTCTTCTGGTCTAGGTTCCGATTTACAGCCTTGCTTGTGCACATTTACCTTCTTTCTTTTAGCCAAAAAATGGATTTTCAAAGTTTGGCTATGTGCAATTTTTTTAGACACAAAATTGGGTTTTCAAAACCTCCTTGTGCATAACCCGTTTTCAAAAAATGTTTGGTCTTCAAACTTTCTTGTTGTGCACAACCTTTTTTGTACAAATGTTTTCCAAAAGGTTGTTGTTCTTGTTGTAAAGATTTCAGTTTCAAAAACCTTTGGTTGTGCGTTGCTTTCTCCATGTACAAAGCTTTGATTCTTGTTTGTTAATACACTTGTTTATTTACTTGTTCATTATACTTGTTCATACTTGCTCATATATTGCTAATGGTATTAAGATGGACCGAAAATCTCTATTATTGACTCAAAAGGGAACATAGAATGGCTTCACACGACGCGCACTTGACCTTGCACGTTCAAAATTCCCTTTAAACCCGAGATGGATGCCACGATGCAGCTCGTTGGGCGCTCTTGTTCCTTTCGATGCGCGCACGGGTCGATTCCACCTCCCCTTCCGAGCCGAGTCAACCACACATGTCTGTGACACACAAATACCGTGACTATGGTTGGTTTTTGGTCTAGTTCACGTTACTACGTCCCTAATACGTGTCCAAAGTTAATTGTGGCCAAGTTAACGCCCGAGTTGTGACTCCTTGATGTAATGCAAGCGTGGCCTAACCAGCCTTCAACTCGTGTGTTAGTGACGACCGCAATTAGCAAGGGCCATGTACTAAGGATAGGGTGACACCATGTCGTCGAGCCCTAATGTATGAGTTATTTTGATCATCCTTAAGCCCATGGTCAAGAATCGAGACGCCTCACTCAAAAATGAGGTCATGTCGGAATGTCGGTGCAGCCTTCGGTGTATCCTTCGGAGAAAAGTCTCGATCCCGACTGGGGCTTAACCGTGATTAGGATGACCCGCGTATTGGGAACTTTACGATGCACTAGACCCTAGGTTTATTTCTTTTTATCGGTGGAAGCCGCGTGCCCTATAGGACCCTCGCCCGGGATAGTCCGTCCTTGGGAGCGTGCAATACAGGTGAAAAACAAGGGGTCTATAGGCGTAGTGATGGCCTCCACTGATCCAGGATGTAGAATAGTTGCGAAAAAGAAGAGAAATCTTTTCCAACCAGTTAGGAATAAAAATGCTTTTTAAGTAAACTTGGATGAATAAATAATTGCACATTACATGACTTTGCTCCATTTGTGCTTCTTGTCTTTGACGCATCGCATTCTTACGTTAACTAGCGTCATCTTGTTAAGTCTTTGGACGGATCCCCGTTATCCTCCAAGACTTCCGTTAAGTCTTTGGACGGATCCCCGTTATCCTCCAAGACTTCCGTTAAGTGATTTTGTTAAGTCTTTGGATGGATTCCCGTTATCCTCCAAGACTTCCATTAAGTGATTTTTGTAAGTCTTCGGGCGGATCCCCATTATCCTCCAAGACTTCCGTTGAGTGATTTTGTTAAGTTTTTGGACGGATCCCTGTTATCCTCCAAGACTTCCGTTAAGTCTTAGGACGGGTCCCCGTTCTCCTCCAAGACTTCCATTAAGTGATTTTGTTAAGTCTTTGGATGGATTCCCGTTATCCTCCAAGACTTCCATTAAGTGATTTTGTTAAGTCTTCGGGCGGATCCCCGTTATCCTCTGAGACTCTCGTCGTGATCCCCGTTGTGATCCCCGGTGTGATCCCGTTGTGATCCCCGTTGTGATCCCGTTTTGATCCCATTGTGATCCTTGTTGAGATTCCCGTTGGAAGCTTAGGCATAGTCCCTAGTTCCCCGTTGTAATCCTCGTTGAGATTCCCGTTGGAACCTTAGGCATAGTCCCTAGTTCCCCGTTGTGATCCTCTTTGAGATTCCCGTTGGAACCTTAGGCATAGTCCCTAGTTCCCCGTTGTGATCCCGTTGTGGTCCCCGTTGTGATCCTCATTGAGATTCCCGTTGGAACCTTAGGCATAGTCCCTAGTTCCCCGTTGTGATCCCGTTGTGGTCCCCGTTGTGATCCTCATTGAGATTCCCGTTGGAACCTTAGGCATAGTCCCTAGTTCCCCGTTGTGATCCTCGTTGAGATTCCCGTTGGAACCTTAGGCATAGCCCCTAGTTCCCCGTTGTGATTCCCGTCGAGATTCCCGCTAAGTTTCCCGTTGAAAATTTGAGGAACCCTAGGAGTTGTCCCCTAGGTCCCCATTAAGACTTCCGTTGGAACCCTAGGCGCGGTCCCCTAGAAAGTCAGTCAAGTCTTTGGGTGGATCCCCGTTATCTCCCAAGAAGTCAGTCATGTTCTTCTTTTCCTCTTAGAATTCTAAACCGGTCTGAACTACGGTGACCTGAGCCTCTCATCGCGTGGGACCCCCTCCTCCGTGGTAAGGGGAACGTAGGCAACTTCGGCCCGGTCAATCCTAAAAAGAAAATGTGTGAGTCTTTTACCCAAAAAAAAAAAATAAAAAAAATGTGTGTGTTAATCCTCATTTTAAAAAAAAAGGGAAATTCGGAGATCAAGTTTTCTTAAAATAAGAGGTCAACTCTTTTCCAAAAGGCTAATCCGCTAATGAGGCGTTCCTCTCAAATCATGGTTATAATTTCACCTCGAGGTTTAAAATGCTAAAGTCCTTTGTGGTCTTGTCCACCGGAAACATCAACCAAGGAGCCCACATCTGAAATGGCGTCTGAGACTTCCATCCACGTGAGCAGGATTGTAACACCGTCCACGAGAAGAGACCCATGCCTCGTAGGCCCAAAGGCGGCTACATCAAATGGAGATCCGTACCCTCGCTGAATGCCATGTGAGAGGTTACGCCCCTTGAAATGGAGCCACCAAAAGGAGATTACCAAAGGCGAGCCCGGCGATTGCAATGCCAGGCCAAGTGGAGACCTCGTTACGTCTTTCCCAACGACAAGGAACCCGAGTTCCCCGTGGAAGACATGGAATGTGCCGCCGACAAACCCTCCAACAATTGAGGAAGAAAACGGACCATCGCACTTTATAGGAGCCCATCCCTAAAAAAATAAAAATAAAAATAAATGATGAGTCTTCTAGCCTCGTAGGATCTAGACTTTCACCAAAAGTCCGTCTTGGACTGTGTCTTTTTATTTTTGCAAAGGTCCATACTCGGACATATTTGTACAAAGTTATCTATATAAAAGAGTCATTTTCATTCTCTTCTCCCTAGACTTGAGACATTATTTGCAATATACATTTATCCTTGAAATTGCCTTGCTTATTATTATCAATTGATTGCTACGTCCCCAAAATGATGAATTGACTTCTAAGCATACTAGTCAATGACGACTCATTAAGGACGAATGGACCTAAACACAAATGAAAAACGCTAAATGCAAACAATTAATCTTGATGTGAATGAATGTTGTGATCAATTGACATGAAGAAACCATTAATGGCAAGTCTTCCCTCATACACATTCCCGATACACATTTTCGATACACAACCCGATACACCTTCCCGAGACAAATTCCCGATGCACATCAAAGGCATCCCAAGGCAATGAAAAGGAAAGGATGTTGTTGCTCAAATTCAACCGTGATCGCGTGTGCACGACAAAGGACTCCCCGGATCTTCAAAGAAAAATCCGGAAATGAGGACGTTCCACCAAGGGGCTACAAAGGAGCCAAAGCCCAAAACAGCAAGCTGGGGCTAATGTTTCCCCTCTCCCTCAAAAAAAAAAAAAAAAAAAAAAAAAAAAAAGAGAAGAGGGAAAGGAAATGAATGTATGAAAAGAAGGAAAGGAAATGGCGGAAAGAAAGGCCCGTTCACACCAAAGAAGGTTCACCCGAAGGGGTCCATCTCAAGGAGTTCACCGCAAACAAAAGTGAGCAACAGCGTCCTCCGAGACAACGTCAAAAGAAAGCCAACTTCAGAAAAAGACGGCCTAGGGCCGAACTACGGCGAACTGAGCTCCTCAAACTGAGGGGAACGTAGGCAACCTTCGGGTCCGGTCACAGCATGAGAAAGAACGGTCAAACCATGGCTTTCCCAAAGTAGCCAAGCCTCTCCCCCACGGTCCCATCAATGACCGATTTACTGGACAAGGACCAATTCCCCATAAACACCTTTTGATCTTTCCATTGATCGAATCTTAATCTTAATCGATCACAACGTTTTTACATGCTAAGGCTAATTGCTTGCTATAATCTTGACTTAATGATAGATATGGTCCATTCAAGCAATCATTTGATGATATTAACTAAGGCAAATTTCAAATGTCTTGACAAGTCTTCTTCTCTACATCTTAGGAAAGAGCCAAACACTTGTATTCTGTCAAGCAAGGGCTTCTTTCCATTTCATGATAAATTGCTCAAAGAGCTCACCAAAACAAAGGGACTCTCTCCCAAATAAATTGCCCTTGCATGTTTCCTCTATAAAAAAAAAACTTTAAAGTCCCCGTTCTATCGAGTCGGGTGGATCACTCATATAAAAAAAAGGGGGAAAAGAGAAAGGCACCAAAAAAGTAGCCCGCTAGGTTGAAAACCCGCAAAGGGCGGCCTAGGAAAAAAACAGGGTGTGCCATAAAAGACGCAAAAAAGTAGCCCGCTAGGTTGAAAACCCGCAAAGGGCGGCCTAGGCAAAATAAAGGGTGCGTCATGAAAAAGGATGGGTTCCTAACCTCACTTCGAAGGTCAAAAGATGACATTGGAGCTACGCCGCCATCGACACCGACAAAGACATGGGGCTACCCCGACATCAATGGTAACAAGGACATGGGGCTATGCTGCCTTTGACGCCAACAAGGACATGGGGCTACCCCCAACATCAACAACGAGAAGGATACGGGGCTACCCTAACAACGACGACAGAGTGTTCTCTACCCCCGATCACTCCTAAGAAATGGACAGAACTCCAAACGACTTTATGCATAGTAAACCTTGTGGTTAAGTTAAAATTGGAATTTGACTAAAATGCTTCGTTAAAAGATTTCCCTTTAAAAATGAGCATTTTCCAAGTTTGACCAAAACAATGTTTCAAGCCAAAGGCTTTTTGATCAAAGAGTGTTTTACCTGTCCCCTTCCAAATTGCATTGGGCATTTGAGGGTGTGTTTATAAAAGGATGTTTTTTCCGTCCCCTTCCAAATCGCATTGGGCATTTAAGGGTGTGTTTATGAGAAGAATGTTTTTTCCGTCACCTTCCAAATCGCATTGGGCGTTTGAGGGAGTGTTTGTAAAAATAATGTTTTGTGGAAATGTTGTGAAAGGATAGGCGGTCTTTAGAGTAAGTCCATTGGAACCTAGTTTTGTCCCGGCAGTCCTTAGAGGGACGTAAGACCAGTTTTCCCGTCAATCTCCCCAAATACGGAGTTGACCCCGGTCAAGCTATGACTTAGAATAGTCATTATAGGCTAGAGCCTTTGTCCCGGCCGTCCCTAGTGAGACGTAAGACCAGTTTTCCTGTCAATCTCCCAAAGATGGAGTTGACCCCGGTCAAGCTATGACTTAGAATAGTCGTTATAGGCTAGAGCCTTTGTCCCGGCAGTCCTTAGAGGGACATAAGACCAGTTTTCCCGTCAATCTCCCCAAAGATGGAGTTGACCCCGGTCAAGCTATGACTTAGAATAGTCGTTATAGGCTAGAGCCTTTGTCCCGGCAGTCCTTAGAGGGACGTAAGACCAGTTTTCCCGTCAATCTCCCCAAAGACGGAGTTGACGGACTTGACCCCGGTCAAGCTATGACTTAGAATAGTCGTTATAGGCTAGAGCCTTTGTCCCGACAGTCCTTAGAGGGACGTAAGACCAGTTTTCCCGTCAATCTCCCAAAGACGGAGTTGACCTCGGTCAAGCTATGACTTAGAATAGTCGTTATAGGCTAGAGACTTTGTCCCGGCAGTCCTTAGAGGGACGTAAGACCAGTTTTCCCGTCAATCTCCCCAAAGATGGAGTTGACCCCTATCAAGCTATGACTTAGAATAGTCGTTATAGGCTAGAGCCTTTGTCCTGGCAGTCCTTAGAGGGACGTAAGACCAGTTTTCCCGTCAATCTCCCCAAAGATGGAGTTGACCCCGGTCATGCTTAGACTTAGAATAGTCGTTATAGGCTAGAGCCTTTGTCCCGGCAGTCCTTAGAGGGACGTAAGACCAGTTTTCCCGTCAATCTCCCCAAAGCTGGAGTTGACCCCGGTCAAGCTATGACTTAGAATAGTCGTTATAGGCTAGAGCCTTTGTCCCGGCAGTCCTTAGAGGGATGTAAGACCAGTTTTCCCGTCAATCTCCCCAAAGATGGAGTTGACCCCGGTCAAGCTATGACTTAGAATAGTCGTTATAGGCTAGAGCCTTTGTCCCGGCAGTCCTTAGAGGGACGTAAGACCAGTTTTGTTGGTAGTGGTGCCCTAGGCACGTTTAATAAACGTTGTAATTGTTATCATTTATTTCATATCAATAAAGAGATGTTTTGATTATTATTGTTGTTCGTGTTTACTTATAATAATCTCCGTCCCTAGTACTTGTTAAGCACTAGTATAAAGGCTAAATGATCATGGGATGATCATGTTAGATTTATGGGTAATTGTTTGGAACAAGGTACTGGACATGACCCGCTGTATGAGATTTATGTCATGGTCTATGTCGTACATATATCTCATATTAGTTATGTCATTTGAATCCTTAGACATGAAGTTATTATGGTCTTCCACTTGATGAACATTGTGTTTGACATATTCAAACGCTACCTTAACACGGTAGTTATAAAGGGTATGATTGGCATAATCGGATTCCCGTTGGGAAGAATAATAAGCTAAATGTATTTGTCCCTCCTCGGAGAGATGTCAAGCTTGGGCCCCTCGAAGGAATGATGTTGATGAAATGTTCGGCCGGACTCAAATGGATTGATTGGATCAATAGCATTTGAATTATCAACATATTCGGAATCGAGAAAGTATTGAACAAAACAAGTTGACTGTTTGACCATGACTTGTGTTCAATGACATCGTGGACAAAGGGATTATGACATATTCTAAGAGGAATGCGAACTTGTATCTAGTTATACTATTTGGGTAGGTATGACGGTTTTCTAGAACCTAATCATATCTTATGGTTTCATGTTTGAACCCATTGCCAACTTAGTATAATCCTAGAGGGTCACACACAATAGAACGAATCTTTAAAAGGACTACATTGGAATTTTGGAAATTCTGGACTTTCTGGGGAAGTGGGCGACCGCACAGTATGGACTGGGTGGCCGCACACTTAGTCCATTTTTGTACCAGTTTTGCTTCAGATAGTTGTGCGACCGCACAGTGCATTCTGGGCGGCCGCACAGTACTGTCGACTGGCACTTTCCTAATTCGATTTGGAATGTCTTTTGACACAAGTTTCCTATTTGGAATAGGTCTTGCTTGTGTATAAAAGAAGGATTTCGGCCAGAACTACTGTGATAGCCTTTTGTGAGTCTCAAAGAGTTTGAGAGAGAGTTTATTTTGTTCTAAGACATCTTTTGTTGAAGAACAAAATAATACACAAAAGAAAAATTCCATATAGTCATATCAATTGTGAAAGCGTGTTTCATAGTTGTTGGTCTAGCAACCAAGATCAAAGAAGCTCCTTTGATATTCGTTCGAAGTGTGGATACCGCTAGAGGGTGAAAATCATCATCTTCAAAGTTCGTGTTCAAGCTTTGTGATCGTGATCAAGTCTTCAAACCTCCACCAAAGACCAAGAGAATTTGATAGCCATCAAGGGTTAGTTTTATCCTATATTCATGTTATTGTATTTGATTTAATCATATGAACGGATCTATGGGCTTTGGGTTTCAAAATTTTAAATGCTAAATTCCGCTGCGCATGTTTGATCGAAACCCAACAGTGGTATCAGAGCCCCGTTCATGTTGATTATATCAATACCTAGATCATGTTATGTGTATATAAATTGTTTATGTGACTTGCATGATATGAATATTGGAATATGTGATGTTTATGTGTTATGTGATTTTATGTGGTTTATTGTTTTGCAACTTTAATCGCACGATTCAATCGCAATAAATAAATTATGATGGATTCAGAATTGTTGATTATTAATTTTTGATTGGATCAAAGTTTTAATAATCGGGGAAAAACAATTTTGAGACAAAATTTTCGAACTTGAAAATTCTGCACATTCTGATGGCACTGGGCGACCGCACAAAACGCCTTGGGCGGCCGCACAGTTTTGGGTGACCGCACAAGGGTTTTTGGGCGGCCGCACAAGAGGATCAGAAGGTCTGATTTTGGTTGAAAAACAGAATCTGGAATTTTTTGAAAAATTCAACAAAACCAGTAACAGAACCAGTCCAGACTTGCTGATCTGGAATGGGTTTTGGGTAGTTGGTTTGTGTGTGGATTTTGGGGTTTGATTTTCCTATTTGTTTTAGTCTTGTGATTCCTAGATTGGTTCAAGTTTTGGATGGCTAATCTGCGTTCATCGAGATTGTGTTTCCAAAATTGATCGCGATCAAAGTTTCAAAGATAAAACGAAGTTAGAATTATGAAGAGTTCATAATTGCTAAAATTGAGAAACAAAGTTCTTGATTCAAAGTTTGGAGATCCATGTGGAATTGTGAATGCAATTGGCCTACGTTCATCGAGACCATCTATTGCTTAGTTTCGGCCACATGGACTACTTTCTTGGTTTCTTGAATTAGTGCGGGATTGTGGTTGCCTAATGGCTTAGTTCGACCGCACTTCTTGTTGTCTTGATTTGGAAATAATAACCGAAGTTGAAATAGTCTCATCCTCATAATTATAGAGAAACTAATGACACATAAATACCATGCTTAAATTAATGGAGATTAATTTAGTGGCTAAACTTGATGTGTAACATGTTTTATATTATGTGCTCATAAATGTGTTATATGCTATATGTGATGAACCTTCAAAGAAAGTTTTTAAGTCCTTTTGCCATGCCATGATTAAAACACTTGTTTATGCATGAGTAATTTTATGTGGCTCGCCAAAGCGAGGTGCATTGATTTTATTCATGTTTGAGCAAGATGAGTGAATAAGAGTTTCCTATGCGTTTAAAATGGTTGGACTTAATTAAGCGTCAAAACAGTTTTGGGCTTAAGGCAAAGATGAGATTTAACATGCTTTTTGAAATGGATTTCTTAAAGAATCTCATGAAAAGAACTGAGAATCATATATGAGATATGATTGACAAGAGTTGTCTACTAATTGATTTAATTTTGAGCGGTGCGCCAAAGCGTACTCAAAATTTAGATTAAAGCGGGATCTCAACCCATTTAAATTATACTATACATTGATGTATAAAGAAGGTTGTATAATTTGGTGGGAGTATTTTGTTTAAAATACATTATTTATTTCTTTAATGAAAATCGGTACTCATTAAATTTTGGAAATTTTTGCATATTTGTAGATAATGACTAATAACACTCAATCAATGTTGTTGCGATCGATCCTTGAGAGAGGATAAGCTCGAAGAGAATGGTACTAACTTTATGGATTGGATCCGTAGCATAAGAATCGTTCTTAGGCAAGAAGATAAGTTGTACATTCTCGATGGGCCTCTCCCTGCTGAACCACCGCCTACTGCCCCTAGGGTAGAAAGAGACAATTACAGAAACATCGTAATGATTCTAGAGATGTAAGTTGTCTCATGCTTACTGCTATGTGTTCAAAACTCCAACAAAGTTTGGAACATTTGGAAGCCTATGAGATAGGCGTGAAGTTGAGAACCATGTTTCAAGAGCAAGCTAGGCAAGAGAGGTACAAGACCATTGTTGCATTCACTACTTGTAAAATGAATGAAGGGCAGCAAGTGAGTCCTCACTTTCTTAAAATGAAAGGTTATGTAGAGCACCTTGAGAAACTTGGCTATCCAATCCCATTGGAGCTAGCCACGGATATCATTCTTAATTCATTGCCTAAAAGTTATAATCAGTTTGTAATGAATTATAACATGCATGGAATGGATAAGAATCTCTCTGAGTTGCATGGGATGCTCAAAACTGCAGAGATGAAAATTGTGGAGAAAGGTTCTCCCGTGCTCTTGGTTCATGATGGGAAGAAGCCTGGTGCCAAAGGCAAGGGTAAGGCAAAAGTTGTCAAACCCAAGATAAGCAAGGCAAAGGTTGCCAAGGCTTCTGAGGCAAAACCCGATTCACAAAAGGATGCAATCTGTTTCCATTGTCAAGAAATTGGTCATTGGAAACGTAATTGCAAGGCTTTCTTGGAAGAGCAAAAGAAGAAGAAGAGCAGCAAGGTGCGTCGACTTCAGGTATCTATATGATAGATATTCTCCTTTCTACCACTGATTCTTGGGTATTGGATACGGATGTGGTTCTCACATTTGTCTAAATGTGCAGGGACTAAAGAATAGGAGACTGCTTAAAGAAGGTGAAGTAGATCTACGCGTGGGGAATGGAGCAAGAGTTGCTGCATTAGCCGTAGGGACTTATGAAGTCACTTTACCTTCCGGATTAATTCTGTTTTTGAACAATTGTTATTATGTTCCAGATTTAAGCAGAAATATTATTTCAATTTCTTGTTTGGATAATGAAGGTTTTAAGTTTCTTATTGAGAATAAGAAATTTTCTATTTATTTAAATGATGTGCTTTATGGTATTGCTAATTCATTTAATGGCCTTTATATCTTGGATGTCAAGAATGAAAATAATGTCTATCATGTAAATAAGAAATCTAAACCTAATGATATAAATCATACTTATTGTGGCATTGCCGTCTTGGTCATATTAATGAGAAGCGTATCTCAAAACTCCATGGGGACGGACTTTTGGGTTCATGTGACTTAGAGTCATATGATACTTGTGAGTCGTGTCTTCTTGGAAAAATGACTAAGACACCTTTTACCAAGTTGGGTGAAAGGGCAAGCGACTTATTGGGGTTGATACATTCCGATGTATACGACCATTAAGTAGCAATGCTAGGGGAGGATTCAATACTTCATAACCTTCACTGATGATTATAGTAGATTTGGGTATGTTTACCTAATGAAAACACAAAAGTGAAGCATTTGAGATATTTAGAATATTTCAAAATGAAGTAGAAAACAACTTGGCAAAAGTATAAAGCACTTCGATCAGATCGAGGTGGTGAATACTTAAGTCAAGAATTTGATGATCATCTAAAGAATTGTGGAATAGTTTCACAATTGACTCCGCCCGGAACACCCAATGGAATGGTGTGTCTGAGAGGAGAAATCGGACTTTGTTAGACATGGTTCGATCAATGATGAGTCAAGTTGATCTTCCAATATCCTTTTGGGGTTACGCTCTAGAAACCGCTGCTTTCACACTAAAATCGTGTTCCAACTAAATCGGTTCAAAAGACTCCATATGAGATGTGGAGCGGAAAGAAGCCTTGTCTATCTTTCATGAAGATTTGGGGTTGTGAAGCTTTTGTCAAAAGACTTGTCTCAGACAAACTTGCACACAAATCTGATAAATGTATTTTCGTGGGATATCCTAAGGAAACTAAGGATATTACTTTTACAACCGAGAGGACAACAAAGTGTTTGTTGCCCGAACTGGTGTCTTTCTAGAGAAAGAGTTTCTCTCTAAAGAAATCAGTGGGAGTAAAATAAATCTTGAAGAAATTCGAGACCCAGAAAATAACATTGAACCAATAGTGGAACAAGAACAAGAACCACAAGGAGTTGTGGAACCTGTTCAAAATACACAAGCAACTCGCAGATCTAGTAGGTTACGATCCGAGCCCGAGAGATATGGATTTCTCGTAACGGATAGTAATGAGGTGGAAATCATTGAGAATGATGAACCGTCAACCTACCAAGAGGCGATGTCTTCTCCTGATTCGGACAAGTGGCTTGGAGCCATGGAATCCGAATTGCAATCCATGCAAGACAATCAAGTTTGGAATTTGATTGATGCACCGAAGGTGTAAAAACCATAGGATGCAAATGGGTCTTCAAGAAGAAGACTGACATGGATGGGAAGGTGCATACTTACAAAGCTAGGCTTGTAGCGAAGGGTTATAGGCAAGTTCATGGTATTGACTATGATGAGACCTTTTCACCGTAGCAATGATCAAGTCTATAAGAATTTTGCTTGCCATTGCCGCATATCATGACTATGAAATATGGCAGATGGACGTCAAAACCGCTTTCCTGAATGGAAAACTACAAGAGGATGTGTATATGACACAACCAAGAAGGTTTTGAACAAAATTCTAAGGTATGCAAATTGCAGAGATCCATCTATGGATTGAAGCAAGCTTTCTAGGAGTTGGAATCTCCGTTTTGATGAATCGGTCAAAGAGTTTGGGTTCATCAAGAACGAAGATGAGCCTTGTGTATACAAGAAGATTAGTGGGAGCATAGTGCTATTCCTATTTTATACGTGGATGACATATTGATCATTGGAAACGACATTCCTACACTTCAGTCTGTGAAGACTTGGTTAGGAAAGTGCTTCGCAATGAAAGATATGGGTGAAGCCGCATATATACTTGGCATTAAGATCTATAGAGATAGATCAAGGAGGACTACTTGGTTTAAGCCAAAGTACATACATTGACAAGGTCATTAGAAGATTCCGTATGGAAAATTCTAAGAGAGGCACCTTGCCCGTGTTACATGGAGTTTCTCTAAGCAAGACTCAATGTCCTAAGACAAAAGATGAGCGTGAGAAAATGAATGATGTTCCATATGCTTCGGAAATTGGGTCCATCAGTATGCCATGATTTGTACTAGGCCGGATGTATCTTATGCTTTGAGCATGACAAGTAGATACCAATCCGACCCTGGCGAAAATCACTGGATAGCTGTAAAAGCGAATTCTTAAGTACTTGAGAAGAACTAAAGACTCGTTTTTGGTCTATGGAGGAATGGAAGATGATCTCGTTGTAAATGCTTACACGGATGCAAGCTTCCAAACCGACAAAGATGATAGCCGATCGCAATCGGGTTTTGTGTTTATGTTAAATGGTGGAGCTGTAAGCTGGAAGAGTTCCAAGCAAAGTACAACCGCTGATTCTACAACAGAAGCTGAGTATATTGCTGCATCGGATGCTGCAAAGGAAGCTGTTTGGATTAAGAAGTTCATAACTGAACTTGAAGTGGTTCCTAGTATTGCTAATCCAATAGACCTTTATTGCGATAATAATGGTGCTATTGCTCAAGCAAAGGAACCAAGAGCACATCAGAAATCCAAACACATACTTAGCGTTTTTATATCATTCGAGAGATCGTTGATAGGGGAGACGTAAATATGCAGAGTACCTACTGATGACAATGTTGCGGACCCGCTAACAAAGGGACTTCCACAAGCTAAACATGATGGTCATGTTAGGTCCATGGGTATTAGATACATGGGAGATTGGGCCTAGGGCAAGTGGGAGATTGTTGGTAGTGGTGCCCTAGGCACGTTTAATAAACGTTGTAATTGTTATCATTTATTTCATATCAATAAAGAGATGTTTTGATTATTATTGTGTTCATGTTTACTTATAATAATCCCCGTCCCTAGTACTTGTTAAGCACTAGTATAAAGGCTAAATGATCATGGGATGATCATGTTAGATTTATGGGTACTTGTTTGGAACAAGGTACTGGACATGACCCGCTGTATGAGATTTATGTCATGGTCTATGTCATACATATATCTCATATTAGTTATGTCATTTGAATCCTTAGACATGAAGTTATTATAGTCTTCCACTTGATGAACATTATGTTTGACATATTCAAACGCTACCTTACACGGTATAGTTATAAAGGGTATGATTGGCATAATCGGATTCCCGTGGGAAGAATAATAAGCTAAATGGATTTGTCCTCCTCGGAGAGATGTCAAGCTTGGGCCCTCGAAGGAATGATGTTGATGAAATGTTCGGCCGGACTCAAATGGATTGATTGGATCAATCCATTTGAATTATCAACATATTCGGAATCGAGAAAGTATTGAACAAAACAAGTTGACTGTTTGACCATGACTTGTGTTCAATGACATCGTGGACAAAGGGATTATGACATATTCTAAGAGGAATGCGAACTTGTATCTAGTTATACTATTTGGGTAGGTATGACGGTTTGCTAGAACCTAATCATATCTTATGGTTTCATGTTTGAACCCATTGCCAACTTAGTATAATCCTAGAGGGTCACACACAATAGAACGAATCTTTAAAAGAACTATATTGGAATTTTGGAAATTCTGGACATTCTGGGGAAGTGGGCGACCGCACAGTATGGACTGGGCGCCGCACACTTAGTCCATTTATTGTATCAGTTTTGCTCAGATAGTTGTGCGACCCGCACCGTGCATTCTGGGCGGCCGCACAGTATGTCGGGTGGCAATTCCTAATTTGATTTGGAACGAATTTTGAACAAGTTTTGACAAGTTTTTCCTATTTGGAATAGGTCATACTTGTGTATAAAGA